>JAXIVD010000358.1:17500-55000 GCA_036785275.1 Cancer borealis
AAGGGATGATCATTTACTTAACCAGCAGTTCAGACGACGCATGGGCAGATGATATCAATTGGTTGCGAGGAAGGTGGGGTGGGTAGGTGATTGGGCTGAAAGGGCAGTGGCGTGTGTGCAGCCGTGAAGGTAGGTCGTGTGTGCATGCTCCTTTGTGTATGTCTGTGTGTGTCTGTTGTGTGTTTCTCATGTGAGGTGGGGTGGGTAGGAGATTGGGCTGAAAGGGCAGTGGCGTGTGTGCAGCCGTGTAGGTAAGTCGTGTGTATGTTCCTCTGTGTGTGTGTGTGTGTGTGTGTGTGTGTGTCTTGTGTGTGTATCATGTGATTTTCCTCTTCGTTTTGAGTGTAAGTTCTATATACGTTTAGTAGCAAAGTGTGTGTAAATGATATTAGGAATGTATTATAATTCACGTAACTATACAATGTAATTAGATTTGTGTATTAACTACCGAATGACGTAGTGGCGTGTAGTTGACCGGCCTTGTTAGTGAATGGTTTTAAGTTTTATTCAGGTTACGAAGATGATTTGTGGCGGTTAATGACGAAGATGAGGAGGAGACGAGAATAAGAGAAGAGAATGAAGATATAGAGAAGAAGAGACGTTGGTGATAACGATGATACATTAACAAGAGGGCGATGATAACGAGGAGACGAGGACAGCAGAGACATTTATGAGGGTAAGTTTATCTTTTCGTATTTTTCTTATTGCCTTGTATAGCTTGGGTCAGTAAGGAAGGAAGGTAGGTAAGGAGGGAGGAAGGAAAGGAAAGGAAAGGAAGGGAGTAAGGAACTTAGATTCAGGACAGATCTAGGTAGATATTGGTTCACTAACAGTGGTGAACGATTGGAATAGGCTGGATAGACTACGTAGTAAGTGGTGAGTCAATAGGTAGCTTAAAAGACGGTTGGATCAGAGTATGGATAGGAATGTCAGGTGGGATGGCTAAACATTGAATTATTCCAAGGGTGAGAGACAAGGAACTGCCTCGTGTAGGTCATCAACTGGCCTCTTGCAGTCTCCTCATTTCTTATGTTCTTATGAAAGGAGGGAGGAAGGAAGGAAGGCAGGAAAGGAGAGAAAGGAGGGAAGAGAAGGATAGAAGAAAGAGAGAGGAAGGAAGGAAGAAAGAGGAAAAGGAAGGAAGCAAGGAAGGGTGGAAGGGCAAACGAGACACTCCCCCTTCCCTTATTCAGTCGTTACATTTTAATGAGCCCAAGTCAAGGATTGTAAACGAGTGGGTGTGAAGGATGGGGTGAGGTGATTTCAAGGATCATTTTTGGTAGTTAACATAATACTAACTCATTATTTTATACCATTCAATTATTATTTAGGTGATATAGATAGATACAGTTCCTTATGACTTATTTAATTCCTTGGTGTTTCTGCAGGTGTGGTGAGGCAGTCTTGTTGTCACGTCCTGCTGCAGAAATCACCACCTCCAGTACTATAACACTTACCCTCGTGTGGTGTGGTGTGGTGTCCTGAACCTCCATCCTTTCTCCTCCAGTGGCCAAGATACCCAGGAGTAAATGTGTAAGTATGTATTAATGTTGATTGGTATCTTGTATTGGTGTATACATAAGTTTATTAGGTGTTTTCAGTTGTTTGTGAGGGAGAGTGAGTGAATATTGGAGGGAGAGGATAGGTGTGGACAGAGCAGATAGATTGGAATAGGCTGGGTAGACACGTAGTAAGTGGTGAGTCAATAGGCAACTTTAAAAGACGGTTGGATCAGAGTATAGATAGAGATGACAGGTGGGATGGATAAATATTAATTATTCCAAGGGTGGGAGACAAGGAACTGCCTCGTGCAGGTCATTAACTGGCCTCTTGCAGTCTCCTCAATTCTTATAGATGGACACTTGTCTGCTGTGGGAAGTCACTAGAAGGGGACGGTGTTGGAGGTATAGTGATAGAACCATTTCTTCAACATTATCTTTATTAACACATTCTAACATTGCTCTTATAACTTTAGCATGTTATATTATTAGTGTTTGTAGTTGATGGGGTGGTTAATTTCAATGGTTTTTCCTTTGTTTCAGTGGTGGAGTTTCTGCCAACTTGTATAACACTGCAGCATCAACGGCCGGCCCACCCATCCCTCCGATGTGCATTGCAACCCCTTCCCTCCCCTCCAGTGTTGGGGGGAGGCGACATACTTAATTAACAACAGGTGTTATGTTGACTGGATGGAGTGTACAGAGAAGACTCGCCTAGATAATTAGTTTTTTTGTTGTGACAAAATTTATACTTCAATAAAACCTATTGATGAAAAAAAATTTTGTCTTGCTCCCGTCCGGTCGATCCTTTTTGTACGTACACAATATCTAAGTGGCTTCATACTGGTCTCTCTTGCTCTATAGTTTATTTTAGTGAGCCCGTGTGTTCTCCTTGATGCGTGGCCACCACACCACACAGGTCATACTGTGTGTGTAACAGCCATTATTTGTCTCGTGTCCTTTAATGCATGATGAAACACTTTAATCTATTAAACATACTAACTAGTAAGAGAAATAAAAAGCTGAACAGTGTAGCGTAAGGTTCCTTTTAGCTTTCTTCAAGAGGCCCAAAATCTACCACCAGCCAGTGTTCCCAGTCACAAATCAGGCTCTAGACACTCCAATAAGAGCACCAAACAGTGTCCTCAAACTATGTGGTTTAAGGACACTAGGCACTCTAATGCAGAGGTCCAGAGCCTTGATTCTGAGGCTGAACAATGACTGGTGGCTGATCTTGGCTCTCTCCTTTAAGGCAAACTGGGACCTCATGCTACACACTGTTCAGCTTACAAATTTCTCTTACCGTCACGTTTGTCTTCATTAAGACAAAAATACAAGCCTTTTCAGTACCATTCCTTCATCATGCACTAAAAACATGAGGTTCAAATAATGGCTGGAACACAAGACTGAGATACAGGCAGACACTCAGACAGCATGACCTCCTTGGGTAGTGCGGAGGCCACTGATCTGAAACTGAACATAATCTTTAATAATCAACCCACACCAGACCAGTATGAAACCTTTATCCAGTCACTGTATGGTAGTGTTGGTTGGTGGTGTGTGTTGAGAACTCCCAAGCAAAAAACAAAGATTGGTTTGAGTCATTACAGCTAACAAATTTTTTCATGGACTGAACTAATTTATTTATGCCTTCAGATTGTTCCGCTAAGAGTCACGAGACCAATTATTAAACTCTTTTTCTTCATCTTCTGGGTCAGGAGTCCTAATGTTACGTTAAGTATTTACTTAACTGGATGCAAATTAACATATGAAAGCATTCTAAATATCTTCACAATTAGTTGATACATATATCCAAGAACAAACTAAACCACTATAGCACCACCGCAATAAATAATAATCTTCGAGAAATTATAAATGACTGGAAAACTATATACAGTGGATCCCGCGACATTGCATGGTCGTTATAACGTAAAAATGCCTAAACGCACAGAAATGTTATTAAACTCTAATCGGAATAACAAACGAAAACTGGCATATTGCACACGCCACGCACGGAAGCTGCTGCTCACCTGTCCACCAGCAATGCCACTCTGCATGAACTAACGACCTAAACATTCAGTTTGGCGCATAGCAGCACAACTGGCAGTCTACAGCTACATATTTTCTTGTCATTCTGCCCTTCACCAACCCCTCCACTAACCATGGATTGTGAGAAGACTGAGAAGAAAAAGCATAGGCAGGCCATTACAGTGGCAATGAAAAATGAGATTATTGAGAAACACAAACAAGGTGCTACACTTAGGCATTTGTGTAGCATGTATGGTAAACCAAAAAGTACAATTTTTTCCATACTGAAAGACAAGGAAAAGTTCATGGAAGCAAAGGTTTCAATGGGCATCATCAAGCTAGTTAAAACAAGGAACAGTAATACAGAGGAAATAGAGGAAGTGTTAATGGTGTGGATGAAGGAGGGAGAGCAAATCAGGTGACTGGCTGCCTCCCCGCCCCGCCTGGCCGCTGCCCTGATACCTTGCACTGATGTTCTTATATTTTAGCTCCTCACCAACCACTCCACCAGCCACGGGTCTATATATTTGTTGTTATCTCCCATGTAGTGCAAATGTGCTCATTTTGATGTATTTATTTCAAAAATGTGGAATTTTTTATATTATTTTCTAGTTCTCAGGAACCAATCAATTTTTTCCCATACATTCTTCAGTCGCCATAACGCACATTTACCATAACGAACACTACATTGGAACAAATTATTTATGTTATTGCCTACTCCACTGTATTTGAAAGGTACTTTAGTGTCAACTGACTCGAGGCAAAGCTACGAGTATAAAAATTAATTACTCGAGTCCATGAAAGAAAGAAAAAAAATAAATTAAAAAAAAAAAAAAATAAAAATAAATAAATAAATAAATTGTAATAACTATAAAACCAAACTTGTCTTCTTGCATTAGATCTTCACAAACCTTACCAACAGTACTATAGAGGACAATACAAAACAAAGTAACAGAACACACCAACAAGCACCACACAGCCTCCACCACCACCAACTGTAGACTCGTTAGAGGGTCACCTGCGCCCTCCCTTGCACCTGAGCCATGTTTTAAGCGGTCTTGAGTTGTTCTAAGGTGAGGAGGGACACACTAAGCTGGTCGTCCTGGGTGAACAGCTGGACCATCTGTCTCAACCATGGCCGGGTTACCTGTGAAGAGGGAAAAAGTTACCTGTGTGGAGGGGAAAAATTACCTGTGTGGAGGGAAAAAGTTACCTGTGTGGAGGGAAAAAAGTTATCTGTGTGGAGGGGAAAAGTTACCTGTGAAGAGGGAAAAAGTTACCTGTGTGGAGGGAAAAAGTTACCTGTGTGGAGGGGATAAGTTACCTGTGTGGAGGGGAAAAGTTACCTGTGAAGAGGGAAAAAGTTACCTGTGTGGAGGGAAAAAGTTACCTGTGTGGAGGGAAAAAGTTACCTGTGTGGAGGGGAAAAGTTACCTGTGAAGAGGGAAAAAGTTACCTGTGTGGAGGGGAAAAGTTACCTGTGTGGAGGGGAAAAGTTACCTGTGAAGAGGGAAAAAGTTACCTGTGTGGAGGGGAAAAGTTACCTGTGTGGAGGGGAAAAGTTACCTGTGTGGAGGGGAAAAAGTTACCTGTGTGAAGAGGTAAAGTTAGGTGTGTTGAAAAGTTATTGTGTTAAATAGTTATGTGTTTAAAAAGTTAGGTGTGTTTTAAAGAGTGTGATGCTGGAAACAGTGTTATAAATATTATGTTCACGTTCTTTCACTTGTTTTCTTTCCTATTATTAACAACCTGATCTTTTCAAACCAGTTGTATTTGGGTTTCTTCTCTTATTTTCTTACTCATTATTAATATCCTGATCTTTTCAAACCAGTTATTTTTAGGTTTTTTCTCTTGTTTTCTTTCCTTTTTATGATAATCTTATCTTTCAAACTAGACTATTAGGAATCATACAGTAAAATTAGAATCAAACCTACATCAAGGCACAATTAGATACTTTATATAACAGTTTTGATATAAGAAACAAGGAAAAATAAATGAATCAAAAGCCAATACAACTCTTATGAAGCTTAAAAATTGAGTCAAACAAGAATAAAATAAAAAACATCTATTAGTCTATTAATCTCTCACCTGAACAGCTTCCTCAGTGGACAGATTACACTTGCTATCCATCAAATACTCCTGGATCCAACGAGGCAACTTATTCCACTTGTCCGCCCGTGAGAACCTCTGGTCGGCAAACTGGATGATTCCGAAGTCTGTCTTCCCACACATCACTGCGCTGCGTGTCTCATGGCGGCATATGTGAGGAAGTCATTCTCATGGATCTGTGGAGGTGGAGATTGTGTTAGTTGATTGGTTTGGTAATGCTGTTTGGAATTGTATGTCTATCTATTTATTTACTTTGAAAATGCTCTTTGGAATTATATGTATCTATTATTCACTTCGGAAATGCTTTTTGGAAATGAAAACTTCAGAAATGCTCTTTGAAGTTATATGTATCTATTATTAACTTCGGAGATGCTTTTTGGAACACTCTATTTATCTAATGAAAACTTCAGAAATGCTCTTTGAAGTTATGTGTATCTATTATTAACTTTGAAAATGCTGTTTGAGATTATATCTATCTAACCTTTGAAAACTTCAGAAATACTCTTTGAAATTATATTTATATATCTATCTATTGAAAACTTAAAAAAGGCTTTTTGAAATTCTATCTATCTATCTATCTATTGAAAACTTCAGAAATGCTCTTTGAAATTACATATACCCATCTGTTATTAATTTCGTAAATGCTCTTTGAAACGGTCTTATCATCGATCTACTCACTTTGGAAATGCTCTTTAGAATTGTATTATCTATCAGTTCAATGATGTAATAGATTTCTTTATTGTCTAATACTAATGTCTTAAAAAAACATTCTGATATCACAAACTAAAGAAAAAAAAAAATACAATACTCATTCCAATAAAGATAAAACGAACACAAATCTAGTACAAATTATATACATTTCCTACTTGTCTAATACTTATAAAACTAAAAAAAAAAAACCCATCATCATATCACAAACCAAAGAAAAATATGCAAGCTAACTCAATAAATATAAAACGCACACCCATTAAGCAGCCTTCCGTATGTTGAACTGGTCTGTGAGGTACTCCAGCCTGGCCTTGAGTGTCCTGCCCTCAGTGTACAAACATGACGCACCGGCCGTAGTGATGGTCAAAGTCAATACCCTCGGACACCTTTTATCTTACTTTGACCTTTATAATTTAACTTTCAATTATTTTTACTTTTTACTTCAGTCTTTTAACTTTTTAGTGTCTTATTTTTTTCCCTTTTATGTCTTTAGTTTTTATATTGAAGTTCAGTTTTATTGATCTTTTCTCTACTTTATTTTTGTTCTTTTAGGTCATTGTGTTTGGTATGTTTTGTTTTAGCTTATGATCTTGTGCTTTTATATATTATGACGGAGTGCTTTGAGAACACAGGACCACACACACACACACACAAAAAAAAAAAAAAAAAAAAAAAAAAACACAAACACAATAAAAAAAACCCACACACAATAAAACACACATACACATACAAACATACACAAACACAATAAAACACACCCACACCCACACATACACACCCACACCCACACGCCCCCCCCCCAATCCTCACCATAAGTAGAGTATAGGATTGGGTATATTGGTTGCCTTATCCTCAATGGCCTCAATGATGATAGCAAACCCTTGTAATTACGTGTGTAGAAACAAACATTGCAAAGTTGGCTACAGCTACCAGGGGCGCAAGGTCACTTACATCCGTCAACTCCAGGGAACGGATGATGGATGACAGACGCTCAGGGCAGAATCTGGACGGATGAGGTTATAGAAACGGGTGAGAAAGGATGCACGGAAGGTAGAAGTATATTTTGATTGTAGGAATAATGAAATAATGGATGATAGGGATGGATGAGAGAGAGAGAGAGAGAGAGAGAGAGAGAGAGAGAGAGAGAGAGAGAGAGAGAGAGAGAGAGAGAGAGAGAGAGAGAGAGAGAGAGAGAAGAGAGAGAGAGAGAGAGCCCTACCTCAGAGGCTTTCGGTCAATAAAGGCACGCGCCCGGATGTCCTTGAGTAAGCCGGATGGTGATTCCTGTACCGCGTGGGTGACTGTCAGCCGCATCTTCCTGAAGTCAACCAACCGCCGCATGAAGGAGATGAAGTAGTCAGCCATACAGATGTTACCAGGCAAGTTTTCTGTAAGCGGATGAAGGAGGATGAGTGGATGGATGACTGTTGGGTGAGGACTGGTCTTGTGCATTAGAAATATTTAAGTTAGAGTTGGATGACTTAAAAAACTTATAAATACTACACACCAAAACATTTTCTTTATATAAATTAAAGCAATATCACAAAGCCTTAAAAAAAAGTATATATAAACACCTTATAATAATGCAAAAATAAACCTAGTAATAAATACATACAAACTAACTAAACGGTGCATCCTAAGCTTATTTCCATCGTCACATTAAACAATATTCACAAAAAAAAATAAAAATAAAAATAAATAAATAAAATAAATAAATAAATAAACGACATTACATTCTAAAGCTTATTTCCAAGGTCACATTAAACAACCTTGACACACACACAGATCCTCCTCGCCGCCCTACGCTGACCTTTGTATGTATGTATAAATATAATGTAGTATTGTTTCCTTTCATTCTTCAATCATTCTGACTCTAGTGAATATAATATAGTATTGTTTCCTCGCATTCTTGATTCACTTTTATTCATTCATTCATTTCTCTCATCCTCACTCATTTGTACTTTCGCTATTTTCTTCAAAAACATATCATAAATAACTCTTTTGCAAATATCAATCACACAATCAGATTTCATTAAGGATTATCTAAGGCTCTCTCTCTCTCTCTCTCTCTCTCTCTCTCTCTCTCTCTCTCTCTCTCTCTCTCTCTCTCTCTCTCTCTCTCTCTCTCTCTCTCTCTCTCTCTCACTCCCCCCCCGCACCACACACACACACACACAGACAGACAGACAGACAGACAGACAATTAATTGTTATTTGCAGGTTGTGGTGTTAGTGAATGCAGATGACACAGTAGTTGTGTGTAATAGTGAAGAAGGTATGAGACAAGCTTTGTCACCAATGTGTATCTACTGTAATGAGTGGACATGAAAGGTAAACTGTAACAAAAGTAAGATAGTAGTTTTCAGCGGAGGAAGAACACAACTAGATCATTATTCCTTGGAATGTGGTGGTGAAAACATTGATGTAGCAGAACAATTGAAGTATCTTGGTATAATATTGAACTATAACGGCAGGTTTTGTAAAGGACAACTACCACTAAAAGAACAGGCAACACGAGTAATGTATTCTGTAATAGGTAAAATTAGAACATTTGATTTGCCAACTGATATGCAAATAGAATTAGCTTTTAAGTAAATAAATAAATAAATAAATAAATAAATGGAATATTAAATGTTAAATAAATAAATAGAGGGAGTTTTTTCATTATTATCCATTAAATAAATAAGTAAATACAATCGGCCCCCCAAGAGCGAGGTCAATGCAGTCCTCTCCCTTTGCACACCCTTGGAAAAAACAATCCTCTGAGAAATGAACTAATGTGTTCCGGGACTCAAGACTGGCCCTTTTTTTACCCAATAACCCCCGAAATACACGATATAATGAAAGAATATACAATACATATATATCAGTACAGGAGAGAGAGAGAGAGAGAGAGAGAGAGAGAGAGAGAGAGAGAGAGAGAGAGAGAGAGAGAGAGAGAGAGAGAGAGAGAGAGAGAGAGAGAGAGAGAGCGCTGATGTCATCACTCCCATGCCTTAGCAAAATTTTTGAAAAGATTGTTGCCATTAGACTACTGGATTACCTAACAAGGATGTCCCTTCTAACAGATGATCAGTACGGATTTCGACCAAAGTATTCAGCAGAATTAGCAGTCCATCACCTTTGCCAAAACATATACAATACTTTAGACAAAAGGATGTGCCAACTGACAGTTTTCTGTGATTTTTCCAAAGCCTTCGACACCATTAATCATACAATACTATTAAAAAAGTTACTAATATATGGTATACGTGGACCATCTTACAAATGGTTCGAAAGCTATCTTAGCAATAGGAAACAATACACGATGTTCAACAACACAGCATCCTCCATCCTCCTATAAACATATCACTTGTGGTGTACCTCAAGGGTCTATTCTGGGACCACTATTATTTCTGATTTTTATAAATGACATCACACTATCCACAGATAAGCTTAGATTCATACTTTTTGCAGACGACACTAATATTTTTCTTCAGGACCAAAACTTGAATAACCTATGTACTACAATGAACAGGGAATTGACACATGTTGCCACTTGGATGAAAAGCAATAAGTTAACATTAAACGTCAGCAAGACTCACTATATGCTGTCACACTCCAACATGACACAACCACCTCGCATAAATATCAAAATTAATAATTCATCAATTCAAGAAGTACAAGAAGCTAAATTCTTAGGAGTAATCATTGACAATAAGTTATGTTGGAAAGCTCATATACAGGATATTAAATGTAAAGTCTCAAAAATAACAGGTATAGTTTACAGAATCAGAAATCTTTGTGACGAATCATGCTTAAAACGTATATATTTAACACTAGCTTATCCATATTTACTATACTGTTCCTCGGTCTGGGGTGGGGCTTACAAAACTTATATTGATGATTTATTTCTCATACAAAAAAAAATAATTCGCATCATATCACACAACAGTCGTTATGCCCACACACATCCAACCTTCTCTAAACTTAAGTTACTCAAGTTACAGGACATCATACAATACCAGACAGCTGCATTTGTGTACCATTCACTGAATACATACGAAACAGTCAGTGGTTTTGAGGCAATGAGTCACAACATTAATACCCGACAAGCAAACCACCTGAAACTACCGCCATGCAGAACTTCACACGCACAGCAAAGCGTTCTCACTTGGGGAACAAAACTGTGGAACTCGCTCCCAGACGACATCAAGAACACAGCAATTACTAAATTTAAATTACTGTTCAAAGAAAAAATAAGAAGTTCCTATTGATTTCTTTGCATATATAGTTTCATGACTTTTGTGATTGAATGTCATCATTATCATTAATGGTAGTAATAATAATAACAATATTAATATTTCTATTACTATTGTTATGATTATTATCATTATTATTATTATTATTATTACTATCATTATTATCTATTGTTATTTTTATTGTTATTACTATTATAATTATCGTCATTATGATGAGTATCATAATGTTATTGTTATCATAAATTTTCTATTATTATTATCATTATTATTATTATTATATATTTTTTATCATTGACATTATTATTGTAAATATTGCTATTATTATCTTTCTCAATATCATCACCATTATTGTAGGTCTTGTCTATTAGTAGTTGGGTACGGTTCACGGGTTCGGTAGGGAATAAATAAAAAAAATTAAAAAAAAAAAAAAAAATGTATATATATGTATATTCGGTAGGGAATAAATAAAAATAAAAAAATAAAATAAAAAAAATGTATATATATGTATATATGTGTATATATCGAACGTCTTAAGTTAGCTTTAAAATTGTTATGGCCTTTGATACGCTACATATTGCTCACATAAAATTCTCTAGCACATCGTCCATAGAGAGCTAAGGCTCAATGGACCAGGGCCAAAATTTTCATGTATATAATATTGTTATGTAACACTAAAGGCCAATAAATATATCAATCAATCAATCAATCAATCATCACAACATGGCCGCTCGACAAAAGCGCAGAGTTCCGTCATCACACACTTTGAATTTTGCACCCTTTGAGTTCACACCCTCGGGGGGGACGACTGTAAATGGAATATCTTATTAAGTTACTATACAATTTTTTTTATGAAGTTCCTCTATTAATAGTTAAATAAGGTATGTATTTTAGTAAGTAACAGTACAATTACTTTTTGTTTCCTGTATAATAAGAAACATGATGACAATTAATTTTCAGTCTTTCCTCTTAAAAACATTAATAATGCACAAAGGGGTATAAAAACCAACACATTTTTTCGGTTAGGTAAGGTAAGGTAAGGTAATGTTAAGTTATGTTACCTTTTCAATCTGTGGAATGGTTCTTGAGTAGTATATAAGTTTATTGAGGTTCTGTGGGAAGGTAATGAGGTAGGAGATTGTGAGGGAGAGTAGAGAGATGGACTTCCCTGTTCCTGAAGGCATCTCCACCAGGCAGTGTCCCTGCGGGGGAAGAGTTGATTTATTTACTGATCTATTTATTTTTACATTTATTCCTAATCTTTTATCTCTATATAATACTGTTTATGGCTTGAATCATATATAATGCTGATCTATCCACTTACAAAACAGTAAAAATCAATGTAATAATACTAAAAACTATAAAAAAAAAAGTGAAGTGACACAAAAATGTCTCTAATCATAGGTAATTCATATACACTTACGTATAACTAGTAAAAAAAAAAAAAAAAAAAAAAAAAAAAAATATATATATATATATATATATATAAAACACATCTACGCCTACGACCACATACATACAGGTACACTCACACTCACACCCACACACATACACCTACACACACACACACCTACACCCACACACACCTACACCTACACCTACATCCACCTACACCTACATCCACCTACACCTACACACACACACACACACACACACACACCTTGGCACCGAGGGTATGTTTGAGGTCCAGCATATAAGAGTATTGCTCCGAGTAAATAAAATCATACGGAGATTTATTTGTGTGGGAACATCTCCAAACAGGATTTATTTGTGTGGGAACATCTCCAAACAGGATTTATTTGTGTGGGAACATCTCCAAACAGGATTTATTTATGTGGGAACATCTCCAAACAGGATTTATTTGTGTGGGAACATCTCCAAACAGGATTTATTTGTGTGGGAACATCTCCAAATAGGATTTATTTGTGTGGGAACATCTCCAAACAGGATTTATTTGTGTGGGAACATCTCCAAACAGGATTTATTTGTGTGGGAACATCCCCAAACAGGATTTATTTGTGTGGGAACATCTCCAAAGGGGATTTATTTGTGTGGAAACATCTCCAAACAGGATTTATTTGTGTGGGAACATCTCCAAACAGGATTTATTTGTGTGGGAACATCTCCAAACAGGATTTATTTGTGTGGGAACATCTCCAAACAGGATTTATTCGTGTGGGAACATCTCCAAACAGGATTTATTTGTGTGGGAACATCTCCAAACAGGATTTATTTGTGTGGAAACATCTCCAAACGGGATTTATTTGTGTGGGAACATCTCCAAACAGGATTTATTTGTGTGGGAACATCTCCAAACAGGATTTATTTGTGTGGAAACATCTCCAAACAGGATTTATTCGTGTGGGGATATCTCCAAACAGGATTTATTTGTGTGGGAACATCTCCAAACAGAATTTATTTGTGTGGGAACATCTCCAAACGGGATTTATTTGTGTGGAAACATCTCCAAACGGGATTTATTTGTGTGGGAATATCTCCAAACGGGATTTATTTGTGTGGGAACATCTCCAAACGGAATTTATTTGTGTGGAAACATCTCCAAACGGGATTTATTTGTGTGGGAACATCTCCAAACGGGATTTATTTGTGTGGGAACATCTCCAAACGGGAATTATTTGTGGGAATACCTCCAAACAGGATTTATTCGTGTGGGAACATCTCCAAACAGGATTTATTTGTGTGGGAATATCTCCAAACAAGATTTATTTGTGTGGGAACATCTCCAAACGGGATTTATTTGTGTGGGAACATCTCCAACGGGATTTATTTGTGTGGAAACATCTCCAAACGGGATTTATTTGTGTGGGAACATCTTCAAACGGGATTTATTTGTGTGGGAACAGCTCCAAACAGGATTTATTTGTGTGGGAACATCTCCAAATAGGATTTATTTGTGTGGGAACATCTCCAAACGGGATTTATTTGTGTGGGAACATCTCCAAACGGGATTTATTTGTGTGGGAACATCTCCAAACGAAATTTATTTGTGTGGGAATACCTCAAATAGGATTTATTCGTATGGGAACATCTCCAAACGGGATTTATTCGTGTGGGAACATCTCCAAACAGGATTTATTTGTGTGAGATCATGATACAGGTGACAAATTATCTTTCAATTGTTTATTAGGCAGGCTACCATTAAGGTATTTTTTTTGTTATAACAACCGTGCTATGTCGCGGGATCCATTGTATGTATGGGAGAAATTGTTAGTATAAAAAGCATACAATAGAAAATATAATAATATGTAAGTAAGGATTAATAGAAATAATATGTAACTAAAGGAAAAAAGGACTACTATAAAAAGCAGACGATAAAAAATTGAATAATGTGCAAAATAAAATAAGAAAATAATAATTAAAAAAAAAAAAAATTGCAAGGCAATATATAGATAACATAAATTGAAAGAAAAAATTCAAATTAAATCAATAGCATATATTACGGGGAAATAATCATATGAAACAAAATTTTTTAAATAAATAAATATTCCTAAGACGACCCATTTGATATCTCCTTACCTTTATAATGCACTGCAAATTCAACCTCAGATAATTGTTCAGATCACACCAAACAGTTATGCCAATGAATCACAGAAATTTTTTTTATTTTAAATTACATTAGGATTGGTTTGGTGGTAAATGTAACTAATAGCATCTTCTCACGGATCACCCGAGTATTTACAATTTACATAGTTAATGAGGTATCTAATGTACAACACGTTTGTGGTGGTTTTATTTGGAGGATGGCTTTAATTTGTCCACAGAGGCTCTTTAAAAATCTGGTAGGTGTCACTAATTCTTAGTCCAAACAGATTAAGTAAATGCACATATTCATTATTGTGGACTTACAGATGTTTAGATATCATTATTTAGGATATTTTATTTACTATATACATACCCCGGGGAAAATTGATATTAATGCCGTTAAGATTCTTGAAGTTGGGAACCTCAAAAAATTTTTCAAAGTTCCTACACCCTAGAAATTATTCTAAGTCCACCTGACACCGTTTTCGTCTGGGTCAGGTGGTAGAACTGTGTGTGTTCGTCTGTTTGTTAATGTAGCGCATGCACAGTTTAAGCCACGTGCTGTGATGTCTTATGACATGCGGTTACCCTCTATCCAATCAAACAGCCTTGACCTGTCGTTTCGCCAATCAGATATATGCACGTATGTGTGGATATGCACGAGTGGGGGTGTGACGTATCACTCCACCTCCTAGGCCAGCCACGTTCCAGTTTACCTGATGTCATGGCCTCAGACAGGTGTAGCAAGTGTGTTATTGGACTGATTCACTTTTGCCTACAATACTGCGGAAAAACAAGGGATTTATTGGACTTGTGTGTCCATCACAAGCTTGTGTTAGAAAAGAAAGATTGTGGGAAGTGTGGAAAGGCGCCGTACTTGACTTCAACCAAAGGTTGTGGCATTCCTTCGTAATTTTGTGAGTATTTGGCAAACCTGCCCCGTTTGCATCCGCTAATATCTTACTGCTAATCCATAACTCTGTTATTAAGCCCTTGTTCTAAATACATTATAAAAGAAAAGTCAGGAAAAATCTGAAATATTGAATGGTAAGCTCAAAATTTGTGTACGTTTTGCTAACCTCTGTCTGTAAATCAACCAGATTAGGTTAAGTAAGGTTAGGTTAGCTGGTGGGAAAGAGGGGTTTTAGGGTGGGGGAGTAACAAGCAAACAATTTTTTTGTTGCTTGTAGTCTACGGCAGTGCTACTCAAAGTGTGGTACGCATACCAGTGCCGGTACACAAGTTATGGTCTGCCGGTACGCGAAGAGATCCCAGAAAAGAAATAAACAGTAGTAAAATTCCACGCCACGGGAATATCTGACTCAGGGTTTTTTTAACACTTTCATTTTAGTTTTATATTTATTATGACTTCATTTTTCATTTACTCACTCATGTTAAATGTGATTTTTATACAACTAACAAATGTGATATAATGAACAGAAAAACAGTGAACTAAATACGCATGAGGTGGTATGGTAACACCTTCATGATGTGACGTGTGACCTTGACCACACCAAGAACACAGATGGATGCTGGCTAATGTGTTGCCAAAGTTGTGTTGTTTTTCAGCCCCCCCCCCCAATAAAAATCTGATGATACGCCATCCCCCCAAAAATAATCTGACGGTACGCCACATCAGATAGTTTGAGAAGAACTTGTCTACGGGATAGTATTGTTTTTGGTAAAATTTTACATCTTCACCATAACAGCGTTTGTTTACGTCTACATATCGGAACTGCCCCTCGTCCAACTCCCTACTTTTGGTCATAGAGAACATTTGATAGCTTCTATATTAATGTAACCTAACTTAACCTAACCTAACCTAACCAAACCTTAATCTACATTGACAAATAGCAGAACCTCGTTTAAACCAAACTAAACTTTATTTTTCAAAGAGGTCTCACAGAAAACATTGAATATCTCACTAACTAAGAATTTCCGACAGAAATGTAATAAAGAATACCTTCTCAAAATGCATTAGGTAATGCAAAAATATAACCCTGAATTAATTCTCTAGAGCATTGTGGTGAAGATGTAAAATAATACGTTTTTTCTCTAATTCATCAGCATAACTGTAAGGTGATCTGAACAAGTATCTCAATTTGAGTTTGCAGTGCATTATAAAGGTAAGAAGATATCTAATGGGTGGTGTTAGGAGTATTAACCAAATAAATAAATAAAGAAAAATAATGACAAAATAATATACACAAACAAAACACGATAACCAATAAAAAATAATAATTAGATAACGGTAAAAGTGCAGAATGAAACTTTCTGCCCTTTCTTTTTTTTCTCCTTCCCTACATACTATACATAGTATATCAACACATCTGTGAAGGTTTCAGGCAGGGGTCACCATGATTTACTTCGCAAAACGTCTTTGAAGTTATGTTAGGTTAGGTTATGTTAAGTTATGGTTAAGTTAAGGTTGTTAGATTAGGTTACGGTTGTTATGGTTAGGTTAAGTTAGGTTAGGTTAGGTTCAGTTAGGTTTGGTTGGTAATTCTGGAGAATAAGTCCGTCACCCCGATTCCCCCCCCTCCCCCCCTATCCCTTCCAACAAGCTTGGGGGAGCCTGGGGAATCGGGGGTTTTGGGGAGGGGATGAAAATTAAGCGAAATATGCCGTTCAAAATTGAAAAAAAAATCGAAAAAAAAAAAAAAAATCGAAATTTCCTAACCTAACCTAACTTGAACCTAACCTAACCTAACCAGGGACCCCACTGCTCGGACATTAACCTAACCTAACCTAGCAGGAGCTGCGCCCACCCTGGAATCCCCATAGGACAATAACCTAACATAACAAAGGACCTCCAAAATGAAACCGTTATGACTTACCGGTGTGGTGTGGTTATTGTTCAGGCGATGGAGGTGGGTGCCTTCCTACGTATATCCAGCCAGCACTCCTTCCCACAGTTTTCACAGTTTTTTTTCAGGCACTAAACCATGTCTGACTAACAGTTTTAGTAACCCTTCACAGTCGTTGAAATATGTCCCACAAAAATCGCCATAGGACAAATAACATCCTTCACAAGACACTGGCAGGTGTAATTCACTGGACGCCATATCAACAAGTGACGATGAATCTGTATCGATACACCTGACTTGTCCCTAAAACCAAACAAAAGCGTATCTGAGCCTAGTGTGGAAGGCTGTGATTGGTAGCGGCATGAATAGCACTGACGGGCGACACCACGATTGGTGAATTGAATTCTATAGATATCATGAAATTCTTATATGCCATTACCCACAAATCACAGTCATAAACAAAAGAAAATCAGTTCAGTGTTTACTTTACAGAGGGAGGGAGCTCGCTGGACTTAGAAACTGGTGAGTGTCGCCACACTTTCGAGTGCTATATACGGCCACACTAGAAGTGAGCACCTCATTTTTTTTAACGTTTCTGGAACCACTACCGAGTCTTCTAACTGATATGTCAGCTTCGTGCTTGTATGCGACACGGACCTATTCTCCAGTTTAACCGGTTTGGTTATATAAGATTTTTACATTTTATTACCCAAATCCAGAAAAAAAATCTAAGGTTGAGAACCTAAACTTTTGGGTAATAAAATGTAAAAATTTTACATAACCGAACCTAACTGAACCGAAACTAACTTAACTTAACCTAACCATAACATAACCGTAACCTAACCTAACAACCTTAAACTAACTTAACATAACCTAACCAACCTAACATAACATAACCTAACATAACTTCAAAGACGTTTTGCGAGGTAAATAATGGTGACGCCTGAAACCTTCACAGGTGTGTTGAGTACACTATGTATAGTATGTAGGGAAGGAGAAAAAAAAGAAAGGGCAGAAGGCCTTATTCTGCACTTTTACCTAGATAACAAACACAACTAACACCCAAATAGATAACCAAGACATAATTATAACTACAATCAATCCAACATCACCTTACCAACACACTAATTGGTAAAAACTAAACAATCACTACTCCACCTCTTTCTTTTTTTTCTCCTTCCCTACATACTATACATAGTGTACTCAACACATCTGTGAAGGTTTCAGGCGGCGAAAACAATTATTTACCTCGCAAAACGTCTTTGAAGTTATGTTATGTTATGTTAGGTTGGTTAAGTTAGATTGAGTTATGGTTAGGTTAAGGTTGTTAGGTTAGGTTACGGTTATATTATGGTTAGGTTAAGTTAGGTTCGGTTATATAAGATTTTTACATTTTATTACCAAAATCCAGAAAAAAATCTAAGGTTGAGAACCCTAACTTTTGGGTAATAAAATTTTAAAGTCTTATATAACCGAACCTAACTGAACCGTACCTAACCTAACTGTTAGGTTAGGTTAGCAGGGGGGGTGCGCCCACCCCTGCTAGATTGTTAGGTTAGGAAATTTCGAATTTTTTTGAATTTCGAAATTTTTTCAATTTTGAACGCCCATATTTCGCTTATTTTGCATCCCCCCCAAAATCCCCCGATTCCCCAGGATCCCCCAAGCTTGTTGGAAGGGATAGGGGGGGTTGGTGGGGAATCGGGGTGACGGACTTATTCTCCAGAATTACCCCTAACTTAACCTAACCATAACATAACCGTAACCTAACCACCTTAACCACCTTAACCAATCTAATATAACATAACCTAACATAATTTCAAAGACGTTTTGCGAGGTAAATAATGGTTTTCGCCGCCTGAAACCTTCACAGATGTGTTGAGTACACTATGTATAGTATGTAGGGAAGGAGAAAAAAAGAAAGGAGTGGAGTAGTGATTGTATAGTTTTACTCACTAGTTAATTAACTACATTATTTACATAAATACAAACACACGCACACACATGTACATGTACTTACATCATGTTTAAGACAGGTTCATGTGCGTTTCTGAGGCTGTATACGTATATCCCAGGCTGTGTGCACCTTACGATAAGTTTCACGTACACAACTTTCTTTAAACACTAAATAATTAACTAAAATATGATGAAGACCCAGGAACGTGTTACTAGAGGTGGGAGCCACGTCTTGTTTACCTTTTGATGATTTACTAAAACTAACGATCCTAGACCCGATTTAACTTTTGTATATATATATATATATATATATATATATATATATATATATATATATATATATATATATATATATATATATATATATAACATATCATATATCATAAATTTATTAATTAATATTACGTAACAATTTTTTTTTTTAAATATATAATTCTTCATGATAATGGATTTGCCTTATCAATACTCAATTTTTTTTTTAAAATGTCATTTTACTTCAGACCATATGCCATATTTTTTTTGTTATTAATATTACTTAAATGATGAATAAATATATAAATATATAATTCTACATACTAACCATATGTGTGCCGTACTTTTTGATGCTATTTGTGTATCAGAAATATAATCGATATTTTTAGTAAGTTATCATCAGCACGATACATAAATTATTACAATTGTCCACTTTATATTAAACTTAATAAATCAATTGAAAAACAACGATAGATGTGAATAAATGTACAGTAAAAATAATAAAAACACTTCAATATAACATTACAGAAGAAGATTATACTACATGGTTAGATAACATTAATAAAAATATATAGCCTACTCTTACGATGGGGGATATTGACGCGAATGTTTCGCGGGTTTTTGGGAGAAGACCCGGGATTTGGAGCGTCACCTGCAGTCTGGGTACTGACTACTGGGTACAGTGGGTAGCGTCTTGTTCAGGGGAAGGTACATGAGGGTGCTGTACATATATGTACAGCACCCTCATGTACCTTCCCCGTCCGTCCGTCTATAGACGGATAAGGTTCAATAAATAAGAGAGGATTTGAAGTACTGTGGTTTTCTCACCCTGCCCCGGATTCCCAGAAGGTCATATTGTGTCACCTGGCAGCCACACCGCCACGAATCCACAGAGCGAGAAGGAAGCCTCTGTCGCTCACATCACCCACCCAGCTCACGGAAGCAGCAGCTGAGTTGCCATGATGCAGTGACGAGGAGCGTGGTGGTAGTGAGGTAAGGCAAGGTAACCTCCTTCCTTTCTTTAAAGCGTAACAATACGTAAACAACAAATAATTAAATATATAAATAGATAAGGTAGAATAGCTCAAATAATTATATAAACAAATTACACATAAAAAAGCAATAAACATATGTAACCAAGAACTAGTTAGAAATACACTAAATAGATAGAAAAGGAATAAATAACAAATTAATAGAATATATAAAAAATAAAAGATAAATTATAATGAAATAGCTCACATATTAGGATCATATCTTTTATTTCCTTCTTAACATCAAGTAAAACATAGAGATAAAAAAACATAGAGATAAAAAAACAGAGAGAGAGAGAGAGAGAGAGAGAGAGAGAGAGAGAGAGAGAGAGAGAGAGAGAGAGAGAGAGAGAGAGAGAGAGAGAGAGAGAGAGAGAGAGAGAGAGAGAGAGAGAGAGAGAGAGAGAGAGAGAGAGAGAGAGAGAGAGAGAGAGAGAGAGAGAGAGAGAGAGAGAGAGAGAGAGAGAGAGAGAGAGAGAGAGAGAGAGAGAGAGAGAGAGAGAAAAAAAAAAAGAGATATATATGCAACATGAATCTTTCTTAATACTACAATGCCGTTTCATCTTCCTCCTTCTCCTCTTCCTTCTCCTCCTCCTCTTTCTTCTTCTCCTCCTGCTCCTTCTTCTCCTCCTCCTGCTTCTCCTTCGCCAACATATCTAAGTATTCCCTTCGAAGGTTTGCCTCCTTAGGACTCCACCCACACGAAGCCTTAAACACATCACGAAGGGCAGAACGTAACCCTTTAGAAGCCTTGTATCTTGCCTTCCCTTCCTTCAAAAACACTATTGGTACCAGAATAAGAGACGTTACTGATAATGCCACACCAAAACCTGGAAAAATAGTTATAATTATTAGTTGTTGTAGTAAATTTATTTATATTTTTATTTGTATTGTTTTAGTTAAGATCGTTTTTTTAATTTTATTTTTTGTTTAATAAATGTCTTTTATATTTTTATTTTTGTTGTTATAGATAAGATCGTTTTTTACTTAGATTTTTGTTTCATAGAAAAGATCGTTTTTTTATTTTTATTTTTGTTGTTATAGTAAAAATCGTTTTTTATTTTTGTTATTATAGTAAATATCGTTTTTATTGTTATTTTTTGATGATATAGAGATTATTTTTATTTTGATTTCTATGTTTTCTCATATGTAGAAAAGAGGTAACTGATATTAAGTGATAGTAAACACAATGTAATACAGATACACATATGGATATGTAGCCCCCCTTACATAAAAAAAAGGAATACACAAATACAAAAATTATTACCTGTAGCTACGTCATCAAATACATAATCTCCGTAGGTAAGGCGTTGGTTGTACATGAGTCTGTAGATAAACACGACAGTAAGGAAGGCAGGACAGAACCCCACCCAATATACCTTCCAAAACACGCCTGTACTCCTACCCAGCATGAAGTGAATGTCTCTTGAAAGGCGCCTCACCCCGTACACAAACAACACGCCCACCAACTCCAAGACCATGAGGAGAATGATAGACACACCCTGAAACACATATACACACCCTGGAAAACACACGCACACTCTGAAACACACATACATACCCTGAAATACAAATATACATCCTAGAATACACATACACACCCTAGAATAAAAATACACACCCTAAAACACATACAAACACTCTGGAATACACATACATACCCTAGAACACACATACATACCTTGGAACACACATACACACAGTGGAATACACATACAAATACCCTAGAATACCCATACACACCCTAGAATACACACAAACATACCCTGAAACACACACACACACACACACACACGCTAGCGTAGTGGTTAGCGCACTCGGCTCACAACTGAGGGGCCAGGGTTCGATCCCCTGGGCGGACGGAGAATATTTGGGCGAGTCTCCTTTCACGTGTAGCCTCTGTTCACCTAGCAGAGAGTAGGTACGGGATGTAAGTTGAGGGGTTGTGACCTCGTTGTCCCGGTGTGTTGTGTGTGAGTGGTCTCGGTCCAACCCAAAGATTGGTCACTATGAGCTCTGAGCTCTTTCCATAGGGGGACGGCCGGCTGTCTCGAGAGAGACCAACAACAGACTGTGACATTGAATAACACACACACACACACACACACACGCACACGCACACGCACACGCACACACACCCTGGAATACACACACACACACACACACACACACACACCCTGGAACACACACACACACACACACACACACACACACACACACACACACACACAAGAGGTCATCGAGGCTCTCCGAGCTAAACATCCCCCCGCCACCCCTCATAACCATCACCCAGAGCTCCCCGACCCAGAGCAACACCGCCTCACGGTTGAAGAAGATGATGTCCGAGCAGCCATCAGGGCCACGCCACCAGGCTCAGCCGCAGGCCTGGACGGCCTGCGACCCCTTCACCTGAGCCAACTAGTGGCTGGCTTTACGGCGGAGGCTGGCCGCAGGCTGCTCAGCGCGCTGACCGAGCTCTGCTATTTAACCATCGCCGGCAACATAACGGAGTTCGCCAGAGAAGCCTTCTTCGGCGCCAGTCTCACAGCCATCAAGAAAAAAGATGGCGGCGTGCGCCCCATTGCAGTCGGTTCCATTCACCGACGTTTAACGTCCAAGATCCTGGCTAAACACATGTCCTCCGCCCTGGCCACCGAACTTCAACCCGTCCAACTGGGTGTAGGCGTGCGAATGGGCTGCGAGGCGGCGGTCCACGCAGTGCGAGACTTCACGGACTCACACGTTGGGACACCAGGCATGATCTTAATCAAGCTGGATCTCACCAACGCCATCAACTCTGTCCACAGGTCTGCGGTGCTTCGTGAAATCATCCGCAGATTCCCTGCCGCCGTGCCACTCGTGTCACAACCCTATTCACAACCCTCGCCACTCCACTATGGGCCTAACCGCATCTGGTCTTGCCGTGGTGTACAGCAAGGCGACCCTTTGGGTCCTATTTTATTCGCCCTCGCGCTGGACCCCATCATACAACCCCTCAAGTCTCCCCTCAATCTATGGTTCCTGGACGACGGCACAATCGGTGGTCCAACAGAGTCGATCAAAACTGACTTGAACAGTTTACTCCCATCCCTCCGGGAGCTCGGCCTCGACATCAACCCACGCAAGTGCGAGGTCACCCACCTAGATGCTAGTGACGACACCGGGACAGACAACAGAGACCGGACACCATTAGCGGAGCAAAACTCCGCAAGTGCCACCACCCACACCAACATCATAGCGAACACCGGCTCCCACTACGACACTTTCCTCAACCTCGCCCATGCCACACCCCTCACACCCCTCACCATCTTGGGTGCCCCCATCCACCCCCAAGGCTATGAAGCAGCAATAGCCAACATCGATGAGATCACAGGACGACTCATCGACAGGACAGCCAACATCGGCAGCCACGCGGCCCTGTTCTTCCTCTCTCGATACGCAGCAGTTCCCAGAGCCACATACCTGCTCAGAGCTGCACCTGCTTACACCGCCGACGCTCCATTGCGGGCCATCGACGACCGGATGCGGGAGGCAATTACGCGCAGCTGTAATGTGCATCTCTCCGACGACTCCTGGACACAAGCTTCTCTGCCACTGCGTCTAGGGGGTCTGGGAACGAGACGGTTGACAGATGTGGCACTGCCTGCCTACATAGCCTCCGTGGAAGAATCGCGCGAATTGGTCCGTACCATCAACCGCCAACCCAACGGCGACAGACCTCTCCGCCTAACTTCAGCCATGGAGTCCTTCACCAGGAACCAGTGCCCCCACTTCGACCTAGATCTTCCCCTCACACAGCGGACCCTGGACGAGGAAGCCTCAAAACACCGCCTCAACACCTTGCTGGCACAAGCCAACCAGGTGAACCGGGCGCGTCTCCTCGCCGTTGTTGCACCGCACAGTGGGGCTTGGCTCTCAGCCGTCCCCGTGGAATGCCTCGGACTCCTCCTCCCCGATGACGCAGTCCGCATTGGAGTCGCGTTACGGCTGGGCACCAGCATCCAGCAACCCCATCGCTGTCGCTGCGGGACAACTACAGACGCTTACGGCTACCACAGCCTCTCCTGTCCCCGCAACCCCAGCCGCCAGCCCCGCCACACAGCCCTCAACGACCTTATCTACAGGGCTCTAGCAGCGGCCGGCTTGTCAGCCATTTTAGAACCACGTGGCCTGGACCGAGGTGACGGACGCCGACCGGATGGAGTCACAGTCTTCCCCTTCAGGCGAGGTAGAATGCTGATGTGGGACGCTACATGCGTCAACACATACGCCAGCACCCACCTTCTGGACTGTGCTTCCACCGCAGGCGCAGCCGCCCGAGCCGCTGAGGACCGCAAACGTCAACGCTACGCGGCCCTCGCCCTGCGCTACGACTTCACGCCCCTCGCCGTGGAAACAAGCGGGGTGATGGGACCGGCCTTCAACGACCTTCTCCAGGACATCGGAAGGCGGGTCAGCCGGCGTAGTGGAGAGCCCCGCGAGACAGCCTGGCTGAGGCAACGCGTCAGCCTTGCCGTGATGCGTGGCAACGCCGCGGCAATCTGCGGTGTTTAGGGCGGGAACGTGCTCCCCGAGGACACGCGCACCTTTGTGTGTGTGTGTGTGCGTGCGTGTGTGTGTTTGTGTGTGTGTGTGTGTGTGTGTGTGTGTGTGTGTGTGTGTGTGTGTGTGTGTGTGTGTGTGTGTGTGTGTGTGTGTGTGTGTGTGTGTGTAGTACGTCACAGCAGCTTGCGGAAAGGCGGCGGCGGCTGCCATCACACCTTGTGATGCCAAAAAAATAACATTGGTGGAGACGTATAAAAACACACACACACACACACACACACACACACACACACACACATACACACACACACACACACACACACACACACACACACACACACACACACACACACACACACACACACACACACACACACACACACACACACATACACACACACGCACACACACTGAAACATTTATGAGGTAAGCGAAGGTATATTGTAGAAGTAGGCAGTAGACACCTTACGCCCGGTGGAATACTCCAGGAGAGGTACATATGGGGATGTAGACAGTGCTGCAGACTGGGTGATTCCCCGTGTCCTCTCTTCCAGTTTCCCTTAGTGTCTCATTTACACAAGAGAGCAGCTGCAGCCTGCCCTCTAAAAACAACTTCTACTACCTACATAACATTACTACACCTTATACTTTTACAATCTCTTCAAATCAAAATTTTAAAAATGGCTAAGAAAAAACCAGTCTCGGAGTCCCCATCTGGAGAGAAGACCCCAAATGTCCCCAGGTCGGACTGCCCCTCTCCTGATGACCTTGCGTGTCTTGACATTTCCTCAAATACTTTTACTCTCGATTTCTGCAACATTCGTGGCCTTAGATCTAATTTACAATCTGTGGAACACCATCTCTTCTCCACTAAACCTCATCTTCTCTTCCTAACTGAAACACAGTTGTTTGTGACTACTGACAGTAGCCCCTTCTCTGTTCCCTCCTACTTTCTCTATCCTCATTTTCAATCCAAGGCTGGCTGTTACGCATATGTGCGTAACGACATTATTTGCTTTCGTGCACCCAATCTTGAATCTTCAGAATTTTCTACCATCTGGCTAAGATTTCAATGTCACTCACTCTCTAACTAAATACACATTAAAATAACACTTGTATTAACGCAAACACTGTTAGGGTTCGTTATAAAATAATTTCCCTTTTTGCAGTGAAGAGGCGTTATAAGTGATAGTGTACCGAGTACAACGGGCCAACTATCATTACGGTGATTCCTTTGCGGAATCACCGGTAAATCCTCGTATTCTCGACGCTCGTTAAGATACCTTGTTATGGTTAGAGTAGGTACTACTAGCGAAAGAGGATGATGGGAAAAACGCGTGACGTCACTGGAACTGAGGATATATATACCGGTCTGGGCGGGAGGTCAGTCACTAGTGTTCCGTGACCCCGCTCCAGACAGGTAAGCCTTCAGTGTTCCTAAAAGCCTTGCCACACTTGAAAAAACATTGTTATTAATATCTAACAGTAAATTGTCCTCCCGGATACAGCTGCCGAGAGGACCAGCAAAAGATTGTCTTTCGGTTGGTGTTTGACGAAGGCTGCATGTGGAGTTGCCTCTCAAACAAGGACGACGGCCAGAAGGACCCAGTGACTCTCAAACAATATTTGTGGCGTGAGTGTATTTTGGTCGTTTTTCCATCAGTTCCCTCACGTATAGTTAGGTAGGATAGAATAGGAATATTTGTGTTAAGGTATATGTTTATGTTTGTGTCGCTAAGGGTGGATAAGCATTTGTAAGAGCACCACCACGGATATAGCGAGTACTTTATTTATTTTATTCATCATTAAAGTTGTCCATTATTTTTATATTCGTTTTCTGTTCATAAACCAACTTTTGAGACTCGGTACAGTGGTTGCAGCGGTGGGATGCATATTACGCATCAGCCCACGTTGTCCGGAGGACGCTACAGTGTGCTAGTTAAGTAGGTAATTAGCCCCCCTTCCAGTTAATTTTTTATTCCCTTACAGAGTAGTGATTAGTGATTGGTGATTAGAATAGTTACGTAGAGTTAATAGTGATGCATTGTTTTCTTTTTTTAAGTGTTAGTGATAGTGTTAGTGGACTAATACGCTCAAAGTCTCCTCTGCGGGCACCTATCCCCAGATTGTTAAGTGAGTCGCGGTCTTCGGATCGCCGGGCGTCCTTCCCCCCTCCAATTAAATTTTAATTCTGAATTCTCAGATAGACTTGTTAGGCGACTCGTGGTTTCCCCAGGAGGAAATAACAGAAGTGGGTGAACAAGCGCTTGGTGGAGCAATAAAACCAGAGTGTTCAGAAGTCGGTCATCACGATCAGAGGAAGATGGAGTCCTTTATTATTCTAAACAGAAAAGAGATAACGCCTTGCTCGATTCGTTGGTGGTGCCCACGGTAATGAAACGGAAAGCCCATGCTATGTTTTTTTTAATTGAAACGTCGGATGAGTGTGACGCGGGAGTTAGGGATATTAACTTATACGTGAGGGCGACTATGGTGGTGCCAAATACACACTCCTCCACTTCGAGGGTGGACGAGGCAGTTACTACTACAACCATCATTACAACCACCCACCACCTCACTGTCAACGGCGACACAATCCACCGTGCCGCGGACAAGTTAACACTAGTTGTGGGTGATGGAGGTTCTATAGTCGACATGAGCGAGATCGTGTTTCCTTCCGAGGATGAGGATGACACGGAGGAACCACGCAGAGCCCGAAGGCCTGTGAGGAATTCCTAGAGGAGTGTTGAGAGGGAGAGATGGTAGTAAGTAGACCCCTGGGTGGTTAAAGGAAAGGTTACTGCCTATAAAAACTCTTTTGCAGCGGCGAGGAGATGCCGAACTGGTAAACTGGTCCCGCAGCTGAAGCAGAGATCACCGCAGTCCTGGGGGCTCTGTAGTGCCCAGGTAAAGGACTGGAAGTTCACCCCCCATGGATGAAGGCTTTGGTGAGACCCCGTCGAGGATCACCACCCTGCTCAGTTTGCCAGGACTGGTTGGGAGTTGGGTTCACCTATTCCGACCAGGAGGTCGAGTCACGTCTGACTCGGAAGTCTTGCATAGAGACAAGAAGAAAGAAGAAGAAGAAGAAGAAGACCGGTCCCGACTTATGTTGATAATATATAAACTCATGTTCTTACGAGTGTGAGAATACGAGGATTTATTTTTTTTAAAGAGGAAAGCCGTGTACCGAGTACAACGGGCCAACTATCATTACGGTGATTCCTTTGCGGAATCACCGGTAAATCCTCGTATTCTCGACGCTCGTTAAGATACCTTGTTATGGTTAGAGTAGGTACTACTAGCGAAAGAGGATGATGGGAAAAACGCGTGACGTCACTGGAACTGAGGATATATATACCGGTCTGGGCGGGAGGTCAGTCACTAGTGTTCCGTGACCCCGCTCCAGACAGGTAAGCCTTCAGTGTTCCTAAAAGCCTTGCCACACTTGAAAAAACATTGTTATTAATATCTAACAGTAAATTGTCCTCCCGGATACAGCTGCCGAGAGGACCAGCAAAAGACTGTCTTTCGGTTGGTGTTTGACGAAGGCTGCATGTGGAGTTGCCTCTCAAACAAGGACGACGGCCAGAAGGACCCAGTGACTCTCAAACAATATTTGTGGCGTGAGTGTATTTTGGTCGTTTTTCCATCAGTTCCCTCACGTATAGTTAGGTAGGATAGAATAGGAATATTTGTGTTAAGGTATATGTTTATGTTTGTGTCGCTAAGGGTGGATAAGCCTTTGTAAGAGCACCACCACGGATATAGCGAGTACTTTATTTATTTTATTCATCATTAAAGTTGTCCATTATTTTTATATTCGTTTTCTGTTCATAAACCAACTTTTGAGACTCGGTACAATAGCTACTACAGTGTGAGCCTTAGGACACGTTTTCTTTTGAAGGGCAAACATAGCCAAACATTACCGGAGACACTTGCTCCCGTTTTCTATTTTAGGGGTATACTTATAATATATTCATATTCTTCCCCGATTACTCATTCTCATTAATTTTACTCGTGTATTATTACTTAATTAAGTTGCACGACTTATTAACACTAACTCTTATATAGAGGTAACTTAATAAAATTTATTTTAACACAACTGTGTATGTATTATGAAGACTTAATAATTTTTTTTCTCACACATATTAGTACACGTTACTAACAGTAAACTACTACTAACAATTAGTCCTTTTGAGAAGATTTATGCCTTTGGACGATGTATGAGTAATTATGATTAGTATCTTGCTTTAATGGCAAAAGCCGAAGCTCTCGCTGGACTTTATAAATATTGGTGCGAGAAAGATACTAACACAGAGCCAACAGCTGCGTCATTGACTAAAGAAGAATACTCTACTGGAGTAAGAACGTTACCTCAAGGTGACGAAGGTGTTTGAATTACTAGGTCTGGAAATAGGTATTCACCCTTGTTAGTAAACACCATGGATAACAATACTACTACTGCTACTACTGCTACTACTAGTACTACTAGTTATGCTAACACCTTGCATGCTGCTGCTGCTTCTATGGTACCTATCAAGGTACTTCCCACTTCCGCTTCCATTAGAGAATTTGATGGAGGAAACCCACAACATAAGGCATGCCAATTTTTGGGTCTATGTGAGGATGTTATGAGAGGATCTAACGTCACAAGTGATGAGGATAAAATTGCCTTCATTAAATCCCGATTAGTGGGAGAAGCATTGCATATGATGAACACAAGTGTTCTATGCCCATATGGGCTAGGCATGAATTATGCCAAGTTTAAGAAAAATTTTATCAGAGTTTTTGAAGGAGGAGATCAATTTGATCTGATAATGCTAACCTCCAGAACGGTAGAAAATCTGCCAGAAGCTATTTCCAATCAAACCGTGCGACAAGCTCTTATACAGGCACACCGACACGCTACGGAAGTGGTAACCTGTTTTAAAAATACCGACTGGGTCCAAGGAGGACAGGTATCCATAGAACATGTGAAAAATTACTTGGAATTTTTCTAATACATGTTGTTGGTAAATGGAAGGGTGCGGCAGGCCGCAAATGGTTTGACTTTCAAACCAGATGATGAGTTATTCGATTTTGTAGAAAAGATCAAAATAAAATGTGATCAACGAGGGATCGCAATGGATGCTCCATCCAAACTCATCGCTCCACTCATGAGTGAAGAGCAGCCCGAACATTGTGCCGCGACCACAGCAAGATCTGTGAACTCATGTACATATTGCCATAAACCAGGCCATGTGGAGAAGAATTGCTTCAAGAAGCAAAGGGCACAAGGTTTGGCATTCCCCAAGACCAGTGGGGAAGGCAGATCAAAGGAGAGTAACTTCTCTGTTAGACCTAAAACTGGCAAGACGCTTCGAGTAAGCAACGAAGGTTCAAAACCCGCTGGTAACCCAGCTACACAATGCCGACTACGACATCCCGAGTCGAATGGCAAAAAGGATTCAAATCCGTATCCCTGACGCTCCTATTGGAAGCGATGTTTGTCTTGAAGGAATGGGTAATGTCCGACGATTGGCAGTTGAATCGACCCTATCCACAATACGTGAGGATCATGTCACTGACGTCTTGGTGGTAAATACCACTGGAGGTCCTATAAAGATCAAACGAGGTCTTCTCCTCGGAAGGTGTTTGGTATATGACAAGAAGGTGGTACCAGAACCCGGTAACCTGCCTGGAGCCAGTGTCTCTTCGGTGAGTCAGTCTTCCGTTTGACACCAAGCTGGGGCAGGGCCCAACCCTACGTTCGCTTGTCAACGTTGTGGACTACCCCGAAATGAGACCCGTGCTCTTGGGCTTATTTGGAAAGTACCGCGACGTCCTTGCACTCCCTGGGGAACACTTAGGTGTAACCGATCGAGCGGTGCACCACGTCAGGCTAAAGCCAAACACAAAGCCGGTGTATATACCAGCTTATCGCCTCCCACATAGTCAGAGGGAGGTGGTGGACAACATCATCAAAGAAATGATGGAACAGGGAGTTGTTCAAGAATCGTGTTCTCCCTGGAATTCACCAATCTTTTTGGTTTCTAAGAAAGATAAGTCTTTCAGGCCAGTTATAGACATCCGGCGCGTCAATGACGTCACTGTGGATGATCATTATCCACTACCGGTTCTAAGCGACCTACTCATGTCATTAGGTCGTGGAAACAAGATTTTTTCCAGTTTAGATCTTCTCTCGGGTTATTGGCAAGTTCCTTTAGCACCCGAATCTCGAGAGGCAACGGCGTTCAGCACGCCTAGCGGCCATTTTGAATGGTTACACATGCCATTTGGATTAAAATCCGCTCCAATCACATTCCAGAAAATGATAAATACCATTTTCACAGGTCTAATAGGTAAAACTGTGTTTGCTTACCTTGATGATATAATCATCGCCAGTAAAGACCATGAGTCCCATCTTGAAAACCTTGAATTGGTACTTCAAAGATTACAAAAAACCGGATTAAAGGCGAAGATCACTAAATGTGAATTTTTAAAGGCTAAGATAAAATTTCTTGGTCATGTGGTTGATGGTGAAGGAATCCACACGGTGGATGATAAGATTATGGCGGTTCAAGGGTTTCCACAGCCAAAGTCAGTAGACAATGTGAGATCTTTCCTTGGCCTTGCAGGATATTACCGTCCTTTCATCAAACATTTTGCAACAATTGCATCACCTCTCCCCAAACTCACTAAAAAGGAAGTTCCATTCCACTGGGATGCCGTTCATGAGCAAAGCTTTAATGAACTAAAAGCTGCATTGACAAATGCACCCGTACTTGCTTTTACAGACTATACAGCGCCGTTTATATTGTGCACGGATGCTTCTACTCTTGGCTTAGGTGCGGTGCTGATGCAGACTGACAACCGTGGCAAAAACTATGTAATTGCCTATGCGAGTCGAGTACTCAAACCGGCAGAGTCTAATTACTCTGTCACCCATCAAGAAGCCCTTGCAGTCATATGGGCTTTGAAGCATTTTAAGGATATAATCCTTGGGTATAATATTACGGTCTATACAGATCATTCAGCTGTAACTGAGCTGTTCAAGGGGAGAAACCTGACCGGAAGATTGGCAAGATGGTATTGTACCATTCAGGAATTTTCCCCACAATTCAGATACTTACCCGGCCGTGCTAATGTAGTGGCCGATGCACTGTCACGAAACGAGTCTGTTGGGGCTGTCAATGACTCGACCCCTGTAGTATCTAATTTTACCCTAAAGGAGTTAGGTAACGCACAGCGAAACCATGAGGTATAGGCAAAGGTTATATATGCACTAGAATCTGGTGATGAAGATAACTTACCACGTCTACAAATACCTTTTACCCAGTTTTATTTGTCGCTAGACAATGTTTTGTGTAGACGTAACCCTCAAAAGGCAGGTCCTATCAATCAACATGTAATCCTCGAGATATTTGTTCCTGTAATACTGAAATTAGTGCACGACATGCCCAGTGCAGGACATCCAGCAAAAGAGCGAATGCTACAAGCAGCGCGAAAAGCCTATTATTGGCCTACCATGCGTAGAGATATTGAATCCTATGTGGACAAGTGTGTGTCATGTGCACAACACAAAGGTGCGGTAAATGGACCGGCACCAATATTGGAATATCCAATGCCTGAGAAACCATGGGACATTGTCTCCATAGATCTTCTCCAATTACAGAGAAGCCAATATGGCTCGCAGTATCTCCTGGTGTGTGTAGACCATCTTACAAGATTTGTGGTTCTAGCACCTTTGAAGGAAAAATCTGCAAAATGTGTAGCGCATGCGCTCGTAACTAAACTATTTTGTCCTTACTCTGCACCACGAGTGTTATTGAGTGACAACGGAACTGAATTCCGTAATGAAGTCCTACAAGGCATATGTGAACAATATAATATTAAAAGCGCATACACTGTAGCGTATCACCCTTCTTCCAATGGACTAGTAGAAAGGGCTAATAGGACAATCCAAGACGCGCTTCGTCCGATTGTAAACAGTCTATATGACGATTGAGAGGATTGGTTACCACATGTTGCTGCATGCATCAACAGTTCGGTATGTGAAAGTACTGGAAAATCTGCACACTATATACTATATGGGGTAGGCAAGAATCTTCCCTATGATCTTTTGGCAAGCCCACAAAAACCTGTCTATAATGTAGACGACTATGTTAAACAACACATGCATGTTTTCAAAAATATTCATACTCAAGTCCGAAGTAAGTTACAAGCTTCTAGGGCGGAAATGATGGCTAAACAACACAAGCGTGCGACGCCTGTCACGATACAGGTTGGGGATACAGTTAAGGTTCATCTTCCTAATAGGAGTTCTAAGCTTGCCCCTAAGTTCTCTGGTCCACGCTCGGTTGTTCGCCAGTTGCATGGCAACAAATTTGAAGTACATGATCCTCTCCTCAACAATGTTGAGATAGTTCATAGTGATCGGCTTGTAAAGACTAATGCTCAAATTAACCCATCACTAGAGAATACTACGGAAGTACAGGTTACTAACCAAAAAGCACCTAATCCTGTTGCACCGCGACATGGATATAACTTACGCTCCGCTAATTGCAACTAATGGCATGACTATTTACAGATGATGTGTTTCCTGGCTATCTCACTGAGCATGCTGCAACTGGTATCAGCTTCTGCACCGTTGTACTTGAAACCGGGAGCTCTAACAACGCATCTAGGGGAAGTAGCACTAATAGAGGACACACTCCTGGTTCGCTATCCTTTCTCTGCTTTATTTTCTGTGCCTACAGAACTAGACATTGTCTCCAGCACTTTGGATAATTCCTTACATACATTAAACTCAATGCTTGCTAATGAAACGCATGATCAAACACAAAAATTCTCTCAGATAATAATAAAAGGCTTGAAAGCTAGAGTAGAATTTTTGCATGAAAGACTAAATCAGTCTAAGCATGACAACAACCTCCATCTTGTGCACGCTCGGACCAAAAGAGGACTCATAAATGGGTTGGGCAAACTGTCCCAGTATCTCTTTGGCACTGCTATGGACGAGGATGTGCAGGATATGGGGGAACACTACAACCGACTTATAACGGTTGCAGCTACTAACCAAAAGGTTTTAGATCTACACCATAGGAAATTGGCAAAGCTAGAGTCTAACCTTGAGGAACTCTTGCACTACTCAAATTACTTGGCTACTATGTTTAACCTTGCCTTACGCCGCTTAGACGTAATGGTGATAGATCAGGCTTTGCATGTATTCGAAACTTCTCTAAACTCAGTTCTTTCCATAAATGAGGCGATAATACGCAACATGGTAGATGCTGTCAATGGTAGAGTAACTACTTCTATTTTCCCTGTTGAGGATTTGCTCCATACACTGGAAATTGGTCAATCCAAGTATGATTTGACTCCTTTGTATTCTAAGGACATGATCCAATATTATTATCCTTTGGTTGAAACCACACTAACTACTGAGGCTATCATTATAAATGTACCCTTTCAGTCTATGGATCGTTTTGAAGCCTATGAGGTTGATCCTTTCCCATTTTCAGTAAACAACTCAGTCATGACACTAGATGTATCTTCTACTTTGGTCCTGATTGCCAAAGATTTATCCCTCTATTCTTTGGGAAATATTGCTGATCTAAGTCATTGTAAATCTTCGTTCCGACATGTATATCATTGTTCAAGTATCAAATTTGCATTTTTACCTATCGGTAATGGAATATGTGAGGTTGTTCTGACACGTTCAGAGACATCAATTGCTTTGACCCTGTGTCCTTATAAGCATGTAGTCCCGAAACCTATTTTCCATCGAAACTTTCATGGATACCACTATTTCTATTTTACAGAGGAGTTTTATATCTCAGTCATTTGCCCAGAAGGCACCACCTATAAGTTGGTTTTAGGACACTATGCAGTACAAGATGCTTGTCACGTCCGTTCCAGTAAACTGATCACTTGCCCTTCTAGGTTTCATTTAGCTTTCACGGCTGAGCTTTCCTATAGGATTTTCCCTGTAACCTCATTGAGTAATCTTTCTACTTCGAAGATTTCTTTTGTGACTAACTCTTTATCAGCTTTATCTTTTACTAATAAAGAAGAATTCACAGAGGTTCTCCTTGCCAGTATACCTGCAACCTAAACTACTATACACAAGTGTTGTAGTACCCTTCATCGTTATAACGATTGCATTAGTACTTATATATATATCTTTTTAAGAAAGGCTCTAACATTGTATATCCTTCTAAATGAGCAACGTAAACGTCCTCTTCCTGCAACTACGAGTACAGGAGCTTACAGTTCACATGGTTAGGTACATGGTTTCGCGAGGACGCTTCAAGTAGGTGACCGAGCGATGTAACGGTACCTAACACTATACAGAAATGTAGTATTATTTTACAGAATGACTGTATGTATGTAGGTTGGTAGGTACGTTAGGGTGTGGACGGAAGGAAGCGGATCTTATTCATATCACGCCATGTACGTCACACATCACAAGACCTCCGTTAGATGTTTAGATTTACAATTGTAATCAATCAATCATCCCTACAACATACTATTTAATGTATTTCCATAGCTTGTCATGTACAACGCATTAGGAAATGTATTATTCTATCTTATAAGTAGAATCTCACTTACTATAGTAAGGTACTTAGAGTAAGATAATTAGGAATATAATTTCTATGTTCAAGACGGTAACTCGCAAATATTTCTGCTATCAGCATCTTTTGACTGAAACGCTGAAACGAACAGGGACCATAATCGCTGAATGTGGCTCTAAAATGCTGTAGGTATTTAAAACCACACTCACCGTTGGCGCTGAACGTAAACACGAAGAAAGGGAGGATGAGGGATGAACGCGAGCAGAGCTGTCAGACGCACAAGGCTGCTGGGAAAATTCCCGCGTATCAGAGTGAACGGTAAAAGATTGGCTCGCGAGGGAGGAATGTGAGTCAGGACGGGACGAGGGACGCGAAACTCTCCGCAAAAGAGAACAAGGATTTGGCATGGCAAGGCACTTGTGTTTGCGGAAGGTAAGGTATCCATCTTTTGGATAAATATCCACAACCGACGCCCAACCCAACAAGAATTAAATGACTCAAGGCGAGATGCTATAGGACGCTTAACTTCTAATCTTTCACTAGTTTCTGATTGGGGCAGAGCAAACCTTGTTTTGTTCAATGCCTCAAAAATTAAATTTCTACAACTATCTACTCGACATAATCTTCCAGATAACTATCCCCTCTTCTTCAACGACACTCAACTTCCCCTCTCCTCCACATTAAACACACTCGGTCTATCCTTTACTAAAAATCTAAACTGGCAATTTCATATCTCTACTCTTGCTAAATTAGCTTCCAAGAAGTTAGGTGTCCTATGGCGTCTGCGTCCATTTTTCTCTCCCTCTCAGCTGCTTGCTCTGTACAGGGACCTTATCCGCCCATGTATGGAGTATGGCTCTCATGTCTGGGGGGGCTCAACTCATACACCTCTTTTAAACAGGGTGGAGTCTAAAGCTTTTCGCCTAATCAACTCTCCTCCTCTAACTGACTGTCTTGACTCTTTAAGTCACCGCCGCAATGTTGCTTCTTTATCTATCTTCTACCGCTATTTTCATGCTGACTGCTCTTCTGAACTTGCTAACTGCATGCCTCCCCCCCTCCCACGGTCTCGCTGCACAAGACTTTCTACTTCTTCTCATCCTTATTCTGTCCATCTACCTAATGCAAGAGTTAACCAGTATCTTCACTCTTTCATCCCTTAGACTGGTAAACTCTGGAACTCTCTTCCTATGTCTAATTTTCCACCTGCCTATGACTTAAACTCTTTCAAAAGAGGAGTGTCAAGACATCTCTCATACTAAATTGAACTACCCCACCATTTTCTATTTCTCCTACTATCTTCTTTACAGGGTCTGGCGACAAACGGAATTTTTTTTTTTAAACTTAAAATTTTTTCCCCTTAGCCGGTACCCTTTTAATGTAAAAAAAAAAACACACGCAATGAACGAAGCGTAGGGAAACCCAATAATGCGTCAGCAGGTAATGCAAAGTCAGGCAAGACATGAAATTTAACAGGGACAGGCTTACCTCTTAAGGTGTTGTAGTTTGAAAGGGAAGGTGGAAGGAGATATGGATTTTGAAGAAAAGGGTAGTTTAATTTTTACTTGTTCAGCCAGGAATAAACTCACCTTCCCCTTTCCAGCTTGTCTTTATGTTCCAACTCTTGTTGTCTAACTCGTCTATCCATCCTGTTATCACTTCTTTCATCACATTTTTTTTTCCATCACTGCTTCACTTTTAACAAATAGTCCTTACTCTATATTGTGATGTAAATTTGAGTGTAAAAGGTAATTAATGTTATGAGTTGTTGTTAGAGTATGAAAGCCGGGTAATGCTTGAGTAATGTTTTGTTAAGGCGTAGGTATGTGCCTTCTCACACTGTCATTGGCTAAGGGTTGCTGGCTTGTTTACACACAATCACCTCTTCATGAAGTACCAATTCAAGGAAGACTTACCATCATCCTAGTTTGTTACTGTAATTGAATTCCATGTCTAAGAGTTCTTGCATGAGGTTTAGGAAGGGCAAAGTTATATAGCCTCCCTCTTCCGCCCCTGACAGCCTTCACTCCCCCCTCGTACCATGCCTCAGCTGAGCAACACTCCCAGGACACACACAAGCTGCTAGAACACCCTGACAAAAGCCCTGGAGTGGACATGTATGATGAGGCACAAAACCTCAAACATTTCCTCTCCACGGTAAGTGCATTACATTTTTATTGTCATTTTATCTTGTTTATTTTGGTTTATTAGTAATATTTAACTTTT
>JAXIVD010000358.1:60000-62500 GCA_036785275.1 Cancer borealis
TGTATTGCCGGCAGAGATCAAATCTAGATCTGCTACCTCTATTAGAAGACCAAGACACCAAACCAACATTATTAAGTGGTGACTTTAATGCTCACCACCCATTCCTTGAGCCCTGGGGGAGCGGCACCGCGAACCAGCGAGGGCGGCACATCACGCAAATGCTTGACGACTTCCCGGCGGCTGTGCTCCACGGTGAGGCGACACCCACACACATAGCAGGAGGCAGACTGGATCTCACTATAATGGTGAACGGGGACACTCAGGATCTGAACGTGAATGGAGTCCCTGAGCTTCTGAGTGATCACTGGGCACAAGAAATGTCGCTCAGTGTCAATATACATAGTGACTCCAGAAACACCAAAAATAAATGGTTGATACACAAGGCAGACTGGAGGATATTCACAAATATTCTAAACACCTGGTATGCCGACTATCGAGTCCCGGAGTCGGTGCAACTGTTTGCCTCACAAAAGCCATCCAAGACGCAGCTGATGCATCTATACCAACCAGAGGAAAGACGAAATACAACCCTAACAAGAAATATTGTTGGTACTATGATGACAGAGTTAAACTCCTCACCTCACCAAGACTTACCAATCTACGAAGAGTGACAATGACAGAACAAACTTACAAGAATGGAACACCTATGCAAGACAGCAAATTGACAAGATACGAGAGGAGAAATGGCTTACATCTATGGCAAACCTTAATCACACCACCAACATGACCACAGTTTGGAAGAAAATAAACAACGTCAGAGGCAAGCACACACGGCCACCTGCTCACCCTGACCCAACCTGGAAAGCGGAGAAGTTAATCACGGAGTACCGAGACAGATCTGCCACCATCAACCTCCCACAGCAGCTGCGTGACAACAAGGACGTGCTGGATCCCGCGCGGCTCGCCAATGTCACTGCCGCGACACACCTCAACGACGATACAGACCACTATATAACAAGGGAGGAGCTTCTCAGAGCTCGAAAATCCAGCAAAGACACAGCCCCAGGAGAAGATGACATCACATACTCCATGCTAAACCATGTGTGTGACGTGGTAGGTGACCCCCTGTTACGTCTGTTCAATATGTCGCTGATGCATGGAATGGTGCCTGAAGCTTGGACTACAGCCAACATCGTCTCCATCCCCAAGCATAACGACCCGGGGAAATACAGACCTATTAGCCTCACCTCTACAATATGTAAAATGATGGACAGAATCCTTCTTCATCGTCTCCTGTACAAAATAGGAAAATTTGACTCAAGCATAAATGGCTTCGTCCAGCACAGAAGCACTGCAAACTGTTTGGCCAATTATACGTCATATGCAAAGGCGAAAACTGAAGTGTTCATCGACATTAAAAAAGCATTTGATAGGGCGCAGCCGCTGGTCATACTTGACGAACTCACCAAGTTGGGTGTTAAAGGAAAGCTGCTCATCTGGATACAGCAATACCTGACAAACAGACGAGCCCGCGTCACCTTCCAGGGTCAAGTGTCACAGTGCCACGCACTGGAAAATGGCACACCACAAGGAAGTGTAATAAGCCCCACCCTCTTCAATGTGTTGATGAACGTGTTGGCAACACTTCCGTACCCGGCAGGAACACAGCACATCGGTTACGCGGACGACATAGTTCTACAGACTGCCGGAAAGGATTCCATCGACAGAATGCAAGACTCACTTAACATCCTCGCGAACAAATGTGATGCAATTGGGTTCACTATATCGCAACATAAGACCAAAGCCGTGGCAAAGACCCGCCATACACCCCAGATCAAACTCCGCCTCCAGGATCAAGACATAGACTGGGTCACAACTCACCGGTACCTCGGCGTTGTCGTATCCCGAAACGGCACCACCAAGGCCGAGGTACAACATCTGAAGGACAAATGCCATACAAGGAATAGAGTCCTAAAGGCTCTATCTTGGAGAGGCATGGGAGCCTCAAGTGCTGTAATCCTCACCGCATACAAAGCCTTGGTGCGCTCGTTGATAGACTACGCGAGTCCCGCCCTCCTCACCATGACCGCCAGCGACGTTGCTTCCCTAGAAACAGTACAGAACGAGGCTCTGAGAGCTGTACTCGGCGCACCGAAATGGACTAAGATTGACAACCTGAGAGCAGAGACACAGATGCCAACAGTGACTGAGAGAGTAAAATACATGACTGCGACCTTCACCATCAAGACATGTACAAGAGACCATCCTGACCAAGTACTCACAGCCCTTCGTCAGCACCACCAAGGTCGCCGTGGTCATGGAAAATGGATTGCTAAGGCAGCAGATAACATCAGGGACTTCGGCATATCATGGGAGGATGTGAGAGCTGCCACCCTCTACCATGGCGCACACACAAGCCTTCCCTGGAAACCGCTGCCTCTTCAAGTCACCATCAAGCCACCACGACGCAGAAAACAGGACACTGTGACGGCTGAGCTGAGACAACAGGGCCTGCAAACTATCAACGAAGCACGACTCCCCAACACGGCCGAATACTACA
>JAXIVD010000358.1:67500-105000 GCA_036785275.1 Cancer borealis
AGCCAGCCAGTGAGGTTGTTGTGGTTCGCCACATGCAGCCTCCACCCGCCCAACCACTGCCACCTCCAACGATGCCAGCTTCTGTCCCTCCTGTCTGCCCAGCCGGTGCACACGGCTGTACATTAGGTTTGGCTCTATTCAGCCGGATGTTGGATAAATACGAGCGTGCCTTGGTGGCGTACAGCAAGGCAACAGAGGCATACACCCTAGCACTCAACTAGAATTAGGAGGTAAATAATTAGTATGATGAGTATGCATTTAAATATATTGAGTACATTTTGACACATAAGCTGCTTGATTATCTAAAGTCATGCAGCAATAATTTATTTGCTTTCTGTTTCAGCTGGTCACCCAACAAGAGGAGGATGGCATGTGTGCTCCTGCTGGATGGGATGGCCAACACTGCAGCCTTCCTGTCGGGTGTGCATATGAACACTAAAATATAGTGTAGTACTGATTGTTGTGTTTTGTGTTTCCTTTCCTGGAGTCGAGTTATTGTTCACCACTACAAAAAAAACATAAAAAGATATCATTAATGCAACATTCATGAAATAGACTTCACTACAAGCCTGCAAACTGCTTGTGATGGAGCAATGTATGAAAGGCCAAGAGATTAGTTGTTGATGTTATGAAGCCTTATAAAGTAAGGTGTGACAAATGAAAGAGTACCTATATGATCAGGTTAGGGGTGAGTGGAAGATGAAATCTACAACATATGCAGTGCATTAGCTGATTATTTACCCGAAGTGTAGGTTGCAGAATTGCTCTCTGTACTGGGTCCCATTCGCCGCACCAGCTGGTAGTTGTACTATAGGAAAGCAAATAAGCATTTATGAAAAACTATCTAAGTAGTGCCCTACAATATGCAATAGCAATGCGTTATAATCAGATAGTGTTATTGAAAAAAAAAAAAAAAAAAAAAAAAAAAAAAAAAAAAAAAAAAAAAATATATATATATATATATATATATATATATATATATATATATATATATATATATATATATATATATATATATATATATATATATATATATATATATATATATATATATATACACAAGTTGACGATGAACGTAAAAATTCACAGTAAACCCATCTTCATATATTCGTACTTGTACAACGTATCGGGTACTCTGACTGGACCCATCCTCAGGTATACGTATAGATGTGGCGAGAGGTGTTTGTTGTAAGAAACACCTCTGTACGTATACCTGTACGTATACTGTATACCTCTGTACGTATACCTGAGGATGGGTCCAGTCTGACTATATACTCTAGAAGTTGTACAAGTATGAATAAATGAAGATGGTTAATTGCACACCTTCTTGGCCTTGCTGTTCTACCTCCACCTCAGCAATAGGGTCTGCAATAGGGTCTTCCGGCAGCTGGATATTTCTCCTCTTACATATGTTGTGCAGGATGACACATGCAACTATTACTTGGCAGGTTTTCGCAGGTGTAAGGCGGATTTCACCATGGAGAACGTGAAACCGCCTTTTGAGCTGGCCGATTCCGCGTTCCACAACGGATCTTGTCCTCTTATGTGCCCTGAAAGAGGAGTATGTTGTTAAGAAAGGGATGGGACATTTATTACAGATGTACAATTGCAAGCATTACCTCATCTTCTGACAGATAATATAATGTGGCAGCAATGTTCCTTGCGGCTGTGAATGTAGATCATGTGCTGAGTATGAGACCCATTACATATTGGCCAATGTGTCACTACCAGAAAAATTGTCGGAATGCTAATTGATACCTACTCAATACATAACTGTCAAAGGCACAAGTGCACCAAATATATAAATGTGTTTGTATATATATATATATATATATATATATATATATATATATATATATATATATATATATATATATATATATATATATATATATATATATATATATATATATGTACCGAGGGTCCGAGTTGGTTTACGAACAGAAAACGAATATAAAAATAATGGACAACTTTAATGATGAATAAATAAATAAAGTACTCGCTATATCCGTGGTGGTGCTCTTACAAATGCTTATCCACCCTTAGCGACACAAACATAAACATATATTCTATCCTACCTAACTATACGTGAGGGAACTGATGGAAAACGACCAAAATACACTCACGCCACAAATATTGTTTGAGAGTCACTGGGTCCTTCTGGCCGTCGTCCTTGTTTGAGAGGCAACTCCACATGCAGCCTTCGTCAAACACCAACCGAAAAACAGTCTTTTGCTGGTCCTCTCGGCAGCTGTCTGGAGCGGGGTCACGGAACACTAGTGACTGACCTTCCGCCCAGACCGGTATATATATCCTCAGTTCCAGTGACGTCACGCGTTTTTTCCATCATCCTCTTTCGCTAGTAGTACCTACTCTAACCATAACAAGGTATCTTAACGAGCGTCGAGAATACGAGGATTTACCGGTGATTCCGCAAAGGAATCACCGTAATGATAGTTGGCCCGTTGTACTCGGTACACGGCTTTCCTCTTTAAAAAAAATAAATCCTCGTATTCTCACACTCGTAAGAACACCTTGTTATGGTTAGAGTAGGTACTACTAGCGAAAGAGGATGATGGAAAAAACGCGTGACGTCACTGGAACTGAGGATATATATACCGGTCTGGGCGGAAGGTCAGTCACTAGTGTTCCGTGACCCCGCTCCAGACAGCTGCCGAGAGGACCAGCAAAAGACTGTTTTTCGGTTGGTGTTTGACGAAGGCTGCATGTGGAGTTGCCTCTCAAACAAGGACGACGGCCAGAAGGACCCAGTGACTCTCAAACAATATTTGTGGCGTGAGTGTATTTTGGTCGTTTTCCATCAGTTCCCTCACGTATAGTTAGGTAGGATAGAATAGGAATATCTGTGTTAAGGTATATGTTTATGTTTTTTTCCGCTTCTTCTGGGGATGATGGAGGAGCTGATGATGATAACGATACTAGACTACTAAAGAACAGAAAGAAGGCGCCGCGTGAGTGATGCTGGGTTAGTTGTGTCACTCGGACCCTTTGTGACAATGGCGGAAGTTAAAAATGCACTAAAGGAGGCGAAAAAGGCTATGAAAGATAATGACTTTGAAGCTGTCAGTAAATATTGTAAGATTGCTCTGAAACATGACCGTAAAAACTACAATGCCTTGCTATTCTTTGGCCGAGCGTGTCAGGAGCTTGGCAAATATGTTGATTCCAAGAAGGCACTTATGATGGCAACCCAGATCGAGCCAGACAGTCCTGTGGCCTGGCAGGGTCTGGCTGTGCTCTGTGAGAAGCAGCCAGATCTTTCCACAAGGGAGGAGTCCATCGTTATATACACCAGACTTATTGACATTGTGAAGGAGGATGATGAGAAGGTGGACACTACTTTCCGCAAGTTGGCCAAACTCCACTTGGATAATGATGACCACATGGCTGCAGCTACCACCCTCAGGACCCTGGTGGACAGACTTACAGCAGAGAGGAAGATATTAGAGGCATGGCGGAGTATTGCACAAACCCTCTCAGCCATCAGTAACCTACCCAAAGAAGACACTCCATTGCTGGAAGAGGCTTTAGAACACAGCTTAAATGACTCTGTCTTGGGCGAGAATGAAACCAACTACCAGGACTACTTGCGGCTCCTTTACCGCACCGGGCAGCAGGTGAAGCTGGTGACGGCAGCACAGAACATGGCCAAGATATTCCCCACCTACTTGCCCTTGGAGTGGATCTGTCGCATTTTTGTTCAGTTGACTGCTTACCCCACTGAAGGAAAGGAGTTTCCACTTAGTGAAGAAGAGACCAGTGTGTACATAACAAAGCTGCTGAGCATCAATAAGTCTTCCCCTTGGGGCAACCTAGCACAGGGGATGATGTACAGGCAGGAAGGCAAACTGGTGGAGGCCAAGGCACATCTCAGGCTCGGGGCTGACAATGTTAAGAACAATCTGATGGGGTGGGAGTTGCTGCGTTCTGTCCAGGAGGAGTGCAGTGACTGGCCAGGAGTTGAGACATCATGTAGGAAGTCTCTGGCCATCCTCTCCAGTGATACCACACCCACAATACCCGGGGCAGAAGACCCTCACACCTATGAATCTAGGCTGAGACTGCTGCAGGCCCGGGCACTGGTACACATGGGTCACAAGAACCACCTCAAGCAGGCAGTGAATGTGCTGGAGCAGTATTACAAAACTGATTTGGACTGTGGGCTGCTGTTAGTTAAATCAAAAATAAATCTCCTTGAGTTTGACTTGGCCAGTGAAGTTCTGAAGGAGTTGGAGGACATCTTTGGGTCATGTTGTCAGCTTAAGTTCCTGTCAGCCTCCCTGCTACATGCCCAAGGAGAGAAGCAGAAGGCCAGGCAGATGTTGGAGGAGTTACTGAGGGAAGAGCCTGGCTTTGCTGAGGGTCATCTAGAGTTAGGTCGAATTTACTTTGAGATTGGTGAGATGAAGCAGACTCAGATCAGCTGCATGAGGGCAGGGAAGCTGGACCCTAAGCTGGCCCACGCCTTCTTGTTCCTGGGCCACTTCTTCCGCCACCAGGACAACATGGACAAGGCTCTCAAGTGCTATGAGAAGGCTCTGTCCCTCAGCCCAAGTGACGATGAAATTGGAGCAGCTCTCTCAGACTTATATAGAGTTTTGGAAAAATATGAGGCCAACATCCAGCTTCTGCAGCGAGTGACAAGGGAAGGTGGGCGAGCGTCCTGTGGGTGGGCGTGGCTCAGGTTGGGGCTTCATCACTTGGCTCTCCAGAACCATCATCCAGCCATTCAGGCCTTTCAGTGTGCACTCACCATCAATCCAGATGACGGTCCTGGGTATGAATGCCTTGGAGACACTTACCTGGCCCGAGGTGCCCACAGTGCTGCCCTCAAGGTGTTCACACACGCCTCTCAACTCAATCCCACCGCTGCCACCACTGTACCGAGGGTCCGAGTTGGTTTACGAACAGAAAACGAATATAAAAATAATGGACAACTTTAATGATGAATAAATAAATAAAGTACTCGCTATATCCGTGGTGGTGCTCTTACAAATGCTTATCCACCCTTAGCGACACAAACATAAACATATACCTTAACACAGATATTCCTATTCTATCCTACCTAACTATACGTGAGGGAACTGATGGAAAACGACCAAAATACACTCACGCCACAAATATTGTTTGAGAGTCACTGGGTCCTTCTGGCCGTCGTCCTTGTTTGAGAGGCAACTCCACATGCAGCCTTCGTCAAACACCAACCGAAAAACAGTCTTTTGCTGGTCCTCTCGGCAGCTGTCTGGAGCGGGGTCACGGAACACTAGTGACTGACCTTCCGCCCAGACCGGTATATATATCCTCAGTTCCAGTGACGTCACGCGTTTTTTCCATCATCCTCTTTCGCTAGTAGTACCTACTCTAACCATAACAAGGTATCTTAACGAGCGTCGAGAATACGAGGATTTACCGGTGATTCCGCAAAGGAATCACCGTAATGATAGTTGGCCCGTTGTACTCGGTACACGGCTTTCCTCTTTAAAAAAAATAAATCCTCGTATTCTCACACTCGTAAGAACACCTTGTTATGGTTAGAGTAGGTACTACTAGCGAAAGAGGATGATGGAAAAAACGCGTGACGTCACTGGAACTGAGGATATATATACCGGTCTGGGCGGAAGGTCAGTCACTAGTGTTCCGTGACCCCGCTCCAGACAGCTGCCGAGAGGACCAGCAAAAGACTGTTTTTCGGTTGGTGTTTGACGAAGGCTGCATGTGGAGTTGCCTCTCAAACAAGGACGACGGCCAGAAGGACCCAGTGACTCTCAAACAATATTTGTGGCGTGAGTGTATTTTGGTCGTTTTCCATCAGTTCCCTCACGTATAGTTAGGTAGGATAGAATAGGAATATCTGTGTTAAGGTATATGTTTATGTTTTTTTCCGCTTCTTCTGGGGATGATGGAGGAGCTGATGATGATAACGATACTAGACTACTAAAGAACAGAAAGAAGGCGCCGCGTGAGTGATGCTGGGTTAGTTGTGTCACTCGGACCCTTTGTGACAATGGCGGAAGTTAAAAATGCACTAAAGGAGGCGAAAAAGGCTATGAAAGATAATGACTTTGAAGCTGTCAGTAAATATTGTAAGATTGCTCTGAAACATGACCGTAAAAACTACAATGCCTTGCTATTCTTTGGCCGAGCGTGTCAGGAGCTTGGCAAATATGTTGATTCCAAGAAGGCACTTATGATGGCAACCCAGATCGAGCCAGACAGTCCTGTGGCCTGGCAGGGTCTGGCTGTGCTCTGTGAGAAGCAGCCAGATCTTTCCACAAGGGAGGAGTCCATCGTTATATACACCAGACTTATTGACATTGTGAAGGAGGATGATGAGAAGGTGGACACTACTTTCCGCAAGTTGGCCAAACTCCACTTGGATAATGATGACCACATGGCTGCAGCTACCACCCTCAGGACCCTGGTGGACAGACTTACAGCAGAGAGGAAGATATTAGAGGCATGGCGGAGTATTGCACAAACCCTCTCAGCCATCAGTAACCTACCCAAAGAAGACACTCCATTGCTGGAAGAGGCTTTAGAACACAGCTTAAATGACTCTGTCTTGGGCGAGAATGAAACCAACTACCAGGACTACTTGCGGCTCCTTTACCGCACCGGGCAGCAGGTGAAGCTGGTGACGGCAGCACAGAACATGGCCAAGATATTCCCCACCTACTTGCCCTTGGAGTGGATCTGTCGCATTTTTGTTCAGTTGACTGCTTACCCCACTGAAGGAAAGGAGTTTCCACTTAGTGAAGAAGAGACCAGTGTGTACATAACAAAGCTGCTGAGCATCAATAAGTCTTCCCCTTGGGGCAACCTAGCACAGGGGATGATGTACAGGCAGGAAGGCAAACTGGTGGAGGCCAAGGCACATCTCAGGCTCGGGGCTGACAATGTTAAGAACAATCTGATGGGGTGGGAGTTGCTGCGTTCTGTCCAGGAGGAGTGCAGTGACTGGCCAGGAGTTGAGACATCATGTAGGAAGTCTCTGGCCATCCTCTCCAGTGATACCACACCCACAATACCCGGGGCAGAAGACCCTCACACCTATGAATCTAGGCTGAGACTGCTGCAGGCCCGGGCACTGGTACACATGGGTCACAAGAACCACCTCAAGCAGGCAGTGAATGTGCTGGAGCAGTATTACAAAACTGATTTGGACTGTGGGCTGCTGTTAGTTAAATCAAAAATAAATCTCCTTGAGTTTGACTTGGCCAGTGAAGTTCTGAAGGAGTTGGAGGACATCTTTGGGTCATGTTGTCAGCTTAAGTTCCTGTCAGCCTCCCTGCTACATGCCCAAGGAGAGAAGCAGAAGGCCAGGCAGATGTTGGAGGAGTTACTGAGGGAAGAGCCTGGCTTTGCTGAGGGTCATCTAGAGTTAGGTCGAATTTACTTTGAGATTGGTGAGATGAAGCAGACTCAGATCAGCTGCATGAGGGCAGGGAAGCTGGACCCTAAGCTGGCCCACGCCTTCTTGTTCCTGGGCCACTTCTTCCGCCACCAGGACAACATGGACAAGGCTCTCAAGTGCTATGAGAAGGCTCTGTCCCTCAGCCCAAGTGACGATGAAATTGGAGCAGCTCTCTCAGACTTATATAGAGTTTTGGAAAAATATGAGGCCAACATCCAGCTTCTGCAGCGAGTGACAAGGGAAGGTGGGCGAGCGTCCTGTGGGTGGGCGTGGCTCAGGTTGGGGCTTCATCACTTGGCTCTCCAGAACCATCATCCAGCCATTCAGGCCTTTCAGTGTGCACTCACCATCAATCCAGATGACGGTCCTGGGTATGAATGCCTTGGAGACACTTACCTGGCCCGAGGTGCCCACAGTGCTGCCCTCAAGGTGTTCACACACGCCTCTCAACTCAATCCCACCGCTGCCACCACTGTACCGAGGGTCCGAGTTGGTTTACGAACAGAAAACGAATATAAAAATAATGGACAACTTTAATGATGAATAAATAAATAAAGTACTCGCTATATCCGTGGTGGTGCTCTTACAAATGCTTATCCACCCTTAGCGACACAAACATAAACATATACCTTAACACAGATATTCCTATTCTATCCTACCTAACTATACGTGAGGGAACTGATGGAAAACGACCAAAATACACTCACGCCACAAATATTGTTTGAGAGTCACTGGGTCCTTCTGGCCGTCGTCCTTGTTTGAGAGGCAACTCCACATGCAGCCTTCGTCAAACACCAACCGAAAAACAGTCTTTTGCTGGTCCTCTCGGCAGCTGTCTGGAGCGGGGTCACGGAACACTAGTGACTGACCTTCCGCCCAGACCGGTATATATATCCTCAGTTCCAGTGACGTCACGCGTTTTTTCCATCATCCTCTTTCGCTAGTAGTACCTACTCTAACCATAACAAGGTATCTTAACGAGCGTCGAGAATACGAGGATTTACCGGTGATTCCGCAAAGGAATCACCGTAATGATAGTTGGCCCGTTGTACTCGGTACACGGCTTTCCTCTTTAAAAAAAATAAATCCTCGTATTCTCACACTCGTAAGAACACCTTGTTATGGTTAGAGTAGGTACTACTAGCGAAAGAGGATGATGGAAAAAACGCGTGACGTCACTGGAACTGAGGATATATATACCGGTCTGGGCGGAAGGTCAGTCACTAGTGTTCCGTGACCCCGCTCCAGACAGCTGCCGAGAGGACCAGCAAAAGACTGTTTTTCGGTTGGTGTTTGACGAAGGCTGCATGTGGAGTTGCCTCTCAAACAAGGACGACGGCCAGAAGGACCCAGTGACTCTCAAACAATATTTGTGGCGTGAGTGTATTTTGGTCGTTTTCCATCAGTTCCCTCACGTATAGTTAGGTAGGATAGAATAGGAATATCTGTGTTAAGGTATATGTTTATGTTTTTTTCCGCTTCTTCTGGGGATGATGGAGGAGCTGATGATGATAACGATACTAGACTACTAAAGAACAGAAAGAAGGCGCCGCGTGAGTGATGCTGGGTTAGTTGTGTCACTCGGACCCTTTGTGACAATGGCGGAAGTTAAAAATGCACTAAAGGAGGCGAAAAAGGCTATGAAAGATAATGACTTTGAAGCTGTCAGTAAATATTGTAAGATTGCTCTGAAACATGACCGTAAAAACTACAATGCCTTGCTATTCTTTGGCCGAGCGTGTCAGGAGCTTGGCAAATATGTTGATTCCAAGAAGGCACTTATGATGGCAACCCAGATCGAGCCAGACAGTCCTGTGGCCTGGCAGGGTCTGGCTGTGCTCTGTGAGAAGCAGCCAGATCTTTCCACAAGGGAGGAGTCCATCGTTATATACACCAGACTTATTGACATTGTGAAGGAGGATGATGAGAAGGTGGACACTACTTTCCGCAAGTTGGCCAAACTCCACTTGGATAATGATGACCACATGGCTGCAGCTACCACCCTCAGGACCCTGGTGGACAGACTTACAGCAGAGAGGAAGATATTAGAGGCATGGCGGAGTATTGCACAAACCCTCTCAGCCATCAGTAACCTACCCAAAGAAGACACTCCATTGCTGGAAGAGGCTTTAGAACACAGCTTAAATGACTCTGTCTTGGGCGAGAATGAAACCAACTACCAGGACTACTTGCGGCTCCTTTACCGCACCGGGCAGCAGGTGAAGCTGGTGACGGCAGCACAGAACATGGCCAAGATATTCCCCACCTACTTGCCCTTGGAGTGGATCTGTCGCATTTTTGTTCAGTTGACTGCTTACCCCACTGAAGGAAAGGAGTTTCCACTTAGTGAAGAAGAGACCAGTGTGTACATAACAAAGCTGCTGAGCATCAATAAGTCTTCCCCTTGGGGCAACCTAGCACAGGGGATGATGTACAGGCAGGAAGGCAAACTGGTGGAGGCCAAGGCACATCTCAGGCTCGGGGCTGACAATGTTAAGAACAATCTGATGGGGTGGGAGTTGCTGCGTTCTGTCCAGGAGGAGTGCAGTGACTGGCCAGGAGTTGAGACATCATGTAGGAAGTCTCTGGCCATCCTCTCCAGTGATACCACACCCACAATACCCGGGGCAGAAGACCCTCACACCTATGAATCTAGGCTGAGACTGCTGCAGGCCCGGGCACTGGTACACATGGGTCACAAGAACCACCTCAAGCAGGCAGTGAATGTGCTGGAGCAGTATTACAAAACTGATTTGGACTGTGGGCTGCTGTTAGTTAAATCAAAAATAAATCTCCTTGAGTTTGACTTGGCCAGTGAAGTTCTGAAGGAGTTGGAGGACATCTTTGGGTCATGTTGTCAGCTTAAGTTCCTGTCAGCCTCCCTGCTACATGCCCAAGGAGAGAAGCAGAAGGCCAGGCAGATGTTGGAGGAGTTACTGAGGGAAGAGCCTGGCTTTGCTGAGGGTCATCTAGAGTTAGGTCGAATTTACTTTGAGATTGGTGAGATGAAGCAGACTCAGATCAGCTGCATGAGGGCAGGGAAGCTGGACCCTAAGCTGGCCCACGCCTTCTTGTTCCTGGGCCACTTCTTCCGCCACCAGGACAACATGGACAAGGCTCTCAAGTGCTATGAGAAGGCTCTGTCCCTCAGCCCAAGTGACGATGAAATTGGAGCAGCTCTCTCAGACTTATATAGAGTTTTGGAAAAATATGAGGCCAACATCCAGCTTCTGCAGCGAGTGACAAGGGAAGGTGGGCGAGCGTCCTGTGGGTGGGCGTGGCTCAGGTTGGGGCTTCATCACTTGGCTCTCCAGAACCATCATCCAGCCATTCAGGCCTTTCAGTGTGCACTCACCATCAATCCAGATGACGGTCCTGGGTATGAATGCCTTGGAGACACTTACCTGGCCCGAGGTGCCCACAGTGCTGCCCTCAAGGTGTTCACACACGCCTCTCAACTCAATCCCACCGCTGCCACCACTGTACCGAGGGTCCGAGTTGGTTTACGAACAGAAAACGAATATAAAAATAATGGACAACTTTAATGATGAATAAATAAATAAAGTACTCGCTATATCCGTGGTGGTGCTCTTACAAATGCTTATCCACCCTTAGCGACACAAACATAAACATATACCTTAACACAGATATTCCTATTCTATCCTACCTAACTATACGTGAGGGAACTGATGGAAAACGACCAAAATACACTCACGCCACAAATATTGTTTGAGAGTCACTGGGTCCTTCTGGCCGTCGTCCTTGTTTGAGAGGCAACTCCACATGCAGCCTTCGTCAAACACCAACCGAAAAACAGTCTTTTGCTGGTCCTCTCGGCAGCTGTCTGGAGCGGGGTCACGGAACACTAGTGACTGACCTTCCGCCCAGACCGGTATATATATCCTCAGTTCCAGTGACGTCACGCGTTTTTTCCATCATCCTCTTTCGCTAGTAGTACCTACTCTAACCATAACAAGGTATCTTAACGAGCGTCGAGAATACGAGGATTTACCGGTGATTCCGCAAAGGAATCACCGTAATGATAGTTGGCCCGTTGTACTCGGTACATATATATATATATATATATATATATATATATATATATATATATATATATATATATATATATATATATATATATATATATATACATATATATATATATATATATATATATATATATATATATATATATATATATTTATTTATATATTTTTTTCCATTTTTGTGTGTGTGGGGATGGTTGATAACATAATATATACTGGTCAAACTAAACAATAACTACTCCATCCCTTTCTTTTTTTTTTGCCTTCCCTACATACTATACATAGTGTACTCAACACATCTGTGAAGGTTTCAGGCGGCGGAAACCATTATTTACCTCGCAAAACGTCTTTGAAGTTATTTAGGTTATATTATGTTAGGTTGGTTAAGTTAGATTGAGTTATGGTTAGGTTAAGATTGTTAGGTTATGTTAGGTTAGGTACGGTTCAGTTATGTTCGGTTATAAAAGATTTTTACATTTTATTACCCAAATCCAGAAAAAAATTTAAGGTTGAGAACCCTAACTTTTGGGTAATAAAATTTTAGAATCTTATATAACCGAGCCTAACTGAACCGTACCTAACCTAACAATAACATAACCATAATCTAACCTAACAACCTTAACCTAATCTAACTTAACCAACCTAACCTAACATAACTTCAAAGACGTTTTGCGAGGTAAATAATGATTTCCCCCGCCTGAAACCTTCACAGATGTGTTGAGTAGACTATGTATACTATGTAGGGAAGGAGAAAAAAAAGAAAGGGTTGGAGTAGTGATTGTTTAGTTTGACCAATATACTTATGACGTCTACAAATAAGCACCATCTAATGCCTAGCTATGCAATGCTAGATTAGGTTAGGTTATAATGGTACTAGCTCAGCATGACAGTAATAACAAGTGACTATATAACAGACTAACCTGTTGTAAGCTGCTTGTGCATCTGTCTGTGGCCGAGGGAAGGGAGTAAACAGATGTCGTCTGCTGGGGTAACCACTGTCTCCAAGCAGATGACATGAATGTGGTGGTACAAGGTTGTCTTCAAAGAGGGTTCTGAGTCCACTTTCTCGCCAAATACGGGCATCATGAGTGGACCCAGGCCAATTTGCAACAACATCCATAATTCCGTAGGAAGCATCAAACACTAACTGAGTGTTGATGCTGTGGAAATTTTTTCTATTTACATATGCGTGTTCCTGGTCCCGTGGAGCCACTATCCTGATGTGGGTACAATCAATGACACCCACAACGCCAGGGAAACCTGCAATTTGTTGGAATTCCTCTTGCTTACGGCGGATTTCAGGTAGGGTGAGAGGGAACTCCACAAAGTCACACAATAACTCTGGTTGGGTGAGTGCTTGCAATGTGTCAGTAATAGCTCTGCTTACTGACGCTTGGGTTGGTCCTAGATCGTCACTATTGCACAGTTGCATCTTACCCGTGGCCAAATAACGCAGTGTGATGAGAACTTTCATCTCCGGTGCCAGTGCATTACTCCTTGAAGTGGGGCTCTGCAATGCCCCTCTCACCAAATCAGTCACGTATAGCACTCCTGCACGATCCAACCGGTATCTCCTCACCAGCTCGGCGTCACTCAGCATGTTTAAGACGTCTTTTCGAGGCTGGTAAATCCTCAGTTGGCGGTGACGGACTTGTTGACATTCGGCCATCTTGTCGACTTAAGTGTAATTCCGGCCCGTTAAGCTTGGTCCCCAGCAGACTTAACGTGACCGCCAGTTAAGTCAACTTTAAGACGGATTTCGCGCCTAAGATGAATTCTTAAGTCCAAATCGTGATTTAAGTCTACTTAACGACTTAAGAATTTTTGTGGATACGGGCCCTGGGCCCGTATCCACAAAAATTCTTAAAATTGGACTTAAGTTTCACTTAGCGCGAGGAAAATTAAGTGAAACTTAAGATTTGACTTAAGTTTTAATCTTAAGTATAAGAAGTAGCGCAGTATGAAAAAGTATTCTAGCAAAACAAAAAAAATTTTAAACAGCAGAATTCCAGTTTATCAATGAATAAATATTGAATATTACTAGACAAAACATGAAAAGTGATGATATACGTAAGGAATATTGGCATTATAAGCTTGCGTCTAAAGTTTAATACGGTTTTTATATTTACCGCGCAAGGCGACACTCTTTCGTTTTTATGTTTACATTATGAGCACTACGCGCCACGTTTAAAGCACTCTCTAAACGTGAAGATGAACTCCGCAGAGCAAGCTCCTTCCAACAAAAGGAAGCGCTCTTCCAACTGGAAGGAGGAAGAAACCCTTTTCATGGTTGAGATGATTGGTATCAACCATGCGATGATTAAGGGTAAGTTTAGCAGCACCCTTACTTTAAAGGACAAGAAGGCAAGCTGGACTGATGTGACTGCCCGGCTCAACTCTGCCTTCAACCTGTGCAGAACACAGGTTGAAGTAGAAAAGAAATGGCAGAATATCCAGACAACTGCCCTGAAGAATTCTGCTACAGTGAGACGGGAGTTGAATAAGACATGTTAGTAGCAATGAGAAAGTTGTTACCTCCTAAAGAATGTAATTGTAATCTTATCTTGGAAATATTTTTGGAAAACCTTAACCCTCTTGGAAAACAAATTTAAATAATGACCTAACCGAGCAAAGTAGATTGTGGCCCCTCAACTATAATTTTAGAACTAAACCTAACCTCATGGCGCATCCTAAGTGATGATATTATTGTTTCACTTTGTATGGAAAACCTGTTTTGTATATCTTACTTATCTATATGATCTCCAAGAGGGTTAAATGTTAGCTTTAATGCATTTCTAAGGTAAGACAAGTAGATTCTTTAGTTTTGGAGATATTTGATGGTTAGTTTATGAAATATTAAACTATTACTGTACTGTGAAAAAATGAATGGTAACTCTAAATAAAATATACAGTTGGCCACAATCCGACCTTTAAATACTTTTTTATTCCATGGTGCAGATGGTGGCAGTCCTGTCAAAATAACTTTAGATGGTGTTAGTGAAGCAGTATTACGGATCTTGGGGGAAGACCAAGTTGTGGTGGACGGTGTTCCCACACAGACCCGTATGGACAGCAGTTACTGGCATGCAAGGTAAGCTGGCCAAACTAATGAAGACAATTTCAGTAACTACTATTTATGCTTTGTAGCACAATTATACAACATTATATTTATGACTGTTATGACAAAAGTAATGTTGGGAAATGTTCTGTTAGTGGAAAGTGTCTACGCTTAACCTCCTATGGCTTGTACCATTATAGTGCTATCTTATGTTAATAGTTGTTATGACTGAAGTAATGAGGCAAATCATTTGTTGGTGATTAGTGTCTAATGCAGGATTGATAGGTTCAACTGGTGTTACTACAGTAAGTCTGGTGTTGTTATTGACCACATTTATTATGCTTAAATTAGTGTTTCCATTTGTTGTTTCATGTATAACTGCACCATATTGCAGTAGGGTACTTGATACATCATATGTTTATGCAGTTAAGGCAGAATTTGTTATATTTTAGGAGAGCTGCCGCAGCCGCAGCCACAGCCACCAATATGGTAGCTGGCACGGAGGCTGTGGTGCAGTCACAAGAGCCTTCACTGGCTGAGGATCCAGCCAGTGAGGTTGTTGTGGTTCGCCACATGCAGCCTCCACCCGCCCAACTACTGCCACCTCCAACGATGCCAGCTTCTATCCCTCCTGTCTGCCCAGCCGGTGCACACGGCTGTACAGAAGGTTTGGCTCTATTCAGCCGGATGTTGGAGAAATACGAGCGTGCCTTGGTGGCGTACACCAAGGCAACAGAGGCATACACCCTAGCGCTCAACCAGAATTAGGAGGTAAATAATTAGTATGATGAGTATGCATTTAAATGTATTGAGTACATTTTGACACATAAGCTGCTTGATTATCTAAAGTCATGCAGCAATAAAAATAACAGCAACTTACATAACAACAGTTCAGTGTTTATATGAGTAACCTCGCACACAACACGTACAGTAATATATAATTACAAATCACAAAACTGCACATTTTCCAGCATCACATAACACACAAATGCATCACTACACCATTTCACCCTCTTTCCAATACATCTTTGTCCTGTAAACACTTGTCTGTTTTCCAGTGTCATGCTTGCGATAATTGGAACACTTCATTCACAGGCTCATTTATTTGCTTTCTGTTTCAGCTGGTCACCCAACAAGAGGAGGATGGCATGTGTGCTCCTGCTGGATGGGATGGCCAACACTGCAGCCTTCCTGTGGGGTGTGCATATGAGCACTAAAATATAGTGTAGTACTGATTGTTGTGTTTTGTGTTTCCTTTCCTGGAGTCGAGTTATTGCTCCCCACTATAAAAAAAAACATAAAAAGATATCATTAATGCAACATTCATGAAATAGACTTCACTACAAGCCTGCAAACTGCTTGTGATGGGGCAATGTATGAAAGGCCAAGAGATTAGTTGTTGATGTTATGAAGCCTTATAAAGTAAGGTGTGATAAATGAAAGCGTACCTATATGATCAGGTTAGGGGTGAGTGGAAGATGAAATTTACAACATATGCAGTGCATTAGCTGATTATTTACCGGAAGTGTAGGTTGCAGAACTGCTCTCTGTAGTGGGTCCCATTCGCCGCACCAGCTGGTAGTTGTACTATAGGAAAGCAAATAAGCATTTATGAAAAACTATCAAAGTAGTGCCCTACAATATGTAATAGCAATGCGTTATAATCAGATAGTGTTATTGAAAATGTATATATATATATATATATATATATATATATATATATATATATATATATATATATATATATATATATATATATGTGTGTATATATATATATATATATATATATATATATATATATATATATATATATATATATATATATATATATATATATATATATATATATATATATATATATATATATATATAAGTTGACAATGAACGTAAAAATCCACAGTAAACCCATCTTCATATATTCGTACTTGTACAACGTATCGGGTACTCTGACTGGACCCATCCTCAGGTATACGTACAGATGTGGCGAGAGGTGTTTCTTACCACATATGTACGTATACCTGAGGATGGGTCCAGTCTGACTATATACTCTAGAAGTTGTACAAGTATGAATAAATGAAGATGGTTAATTGCACACCTTCTTGGCCTTGCTGTTCTTCCTCCACCTCAGCAATAGGGTCTGCAATAGGGTCATCCGGCAGCTGGATATTTCTCCTCTTACATATGTTGTGCAGGATGACACATGCAACTATTACTTGGCAGGTTTTCGCAGATGTGAGGCGGATTTCACCATGGAGAACGTGAAACCGCCTTTTGAGCTGGCCGATTCCGCGTTCCACAACGGATCTTGTCCTCTTATGTGCCTTGAAAGAGGAGTATGGTGTTAAGAAAGGGATGGGACATTTATTACAGATGTACAATTGCAAGCATTACCTCATCTTCTGACAGATAATATAATGTGGCAGCAATGTTCCTTGCATTCGGCAAGACCCATGATCACAATTATTTCTTCCTGTGAATCATTTGCCAATCAAATTGACTGGTCGTGAGTCCACTCATGTCACTAATGTAACCGCGGCTGTGAATGTACATCATGTGGTGAGTATGAGACCCATTACATATTGGCCAATGTGTCGCTACCAGAAAAATTGTCGGAATGCTAATTGATACCTACTCAATACATAACTGTCAAAAGCACAAGTGCACCAAATATATAAATGTGTTTGTATATATATATATATATATATATATATATATATATATATATATATTTTTTTTTTTTTTTTTTTTTTTTTTTTTTTTTTTTTTTTTTTTTTTTTTTTTTTTTTTTTTTTCCCATTTTTGTGTGTGGGGATGGTTGATAACATAATATATACTGGTAAAACTAAACAATAACTACTACATCCCTTTCTTTTTCTTTTTTTCCTTTCCTACATAATATACATAGTGTACTCAACACATCTGTGAAAGTTTCAGGCGACGGAAACCATTATTTACCTCGCAAAACGTCTTTGAAGTTATTTAGGTAATGTTATGTTAGATTGGTAAAGTTAGATTGAGTTATGGTTAGGTTAAGGTTGTTAGGTTAGGTTACGGTTAGGTTATTGTTAGGTAAAGTTAGGTTAGGTACGGTTCAGTTATGTTCGGTTATATAAGATTTTTACATTTTATTACCCAAATCCAGAAAAAAATTTAAGGTTGAAAACCCTAACTTTTGGGTAATAAATTTTTTAAATCTTATATAACCGAACCTAACTGAACCATACCTAACCTAATAATAACATAGCCGTAACCTAACCTAACAACCTCAACCTAACCATAACTCAATCTAACTTAACCAACCTAACATAAGCTAACATAACATAACTTCAAAGACGTTTTGCGAGGTAAATAATGGTTTCCGCCGCCTGAAACCTTCACAGATGTGTTGAGTACACTATGTATACTATGTAGGGAAGGAGAAAAAAAAGAAAGGGCTGGAGTAGTGATTGTTTAGTTTTACCAATATACTTATGACGTCTACAAATAAGCACCATCTAATGCCTAGCTATGCAATGCTAGATTAGGTTAGGTTATAATGGTACTAGCTCAGCATGACAGTAATAACAAGTGACTACATAACAGACTAACCTGTTGTAAGCTGCTTGTGCATCTGTCTGTGGCCGAGGGAAGGGAGTAAACAGGTGTCGTCTGCTGGGGTAACCACAGTCTCCAAGCAGATGACATGAATGTGGTGGTACAAGGTTGTCTTCAAAGAAGGTTCTGAGTCCACTTTCTCGCCAAATACGGGCATCATGAGTGGACCCAGGCCAATTTGCAACAACATCCATTATTCCGTAGGAAGCACCAAACACTAACTGAGTGTTGATGCTGTGGAAATTCTTTCTATTCACATATGCGTGTTCCTGGTCCCGTGGAGCCACTATCCTGATGTGGGTGCAATCAATGACACTCACAACGCCAGGGAAACCTGCAATTTGTTGGATTTCCTCTTGCTTACGGCGGATTTCAGGTAGGGTGAGAGGGAACTCCACAAAGTCACACAATAACTCTGGCTGGGTGAATGCTTGCAATGTGTCAGTAATAGCTCTGGTTACTGACACTTGGGTTGGTCCTAGGTCGTCACTATTGCACAGTTGCATCTTGCCCGTGGCCAAATAACGCAGTGTGATGAGAACTTTCATATCCGGTGTCAGTGCATTACTCCTTGAAGTGGGGCTCTGCAATGCCCCTCTCACCAAATCAGTCACGTATAGCACTCCTGCACGATCCAACCAGTATCTCCTCACTAGCTCGGCGTCACTCAGCATGTTTAAGACGTCTTTTCGAGGCTGGTAAATCCTCAGTTGGCGGTGACGGACGTGTTGACATTCGGCCATCTTGTCGACTTAAGTGTAATTCTGACCCGTTAAGCTCGGTCCCCAGCAGACTTAACGTGACCGCCAGTTAAGTCAACTTTAAGACGGATTTCGCGCTTAAGATGAATTCTTAAGTCCAAATCGTGATTTAAGTCTACTTAACGACTTAAGAATTTTTGTGGATACGGGCCCTGATGCCTTAGTGTATGTTTAAGGTATATTCCATCCCAACTATACAGTAAATAAATAACTAGTAAATCTAAAGAAGTGATTTCGTATTATAATAACCTCTGTTGGTGTGGTAATGTTAATAGGGAGGTGCTCAACACTCTTGAAAAAGGATATGAAACAAATCCACGAATCCATGTGCCTTATTGAAACTCAGTCCACTCTACCAAATAACTAAATTGTTAAATCAGTTCCCCCTTTCTTTTCATTGGTCGCCTATATTTCCCTGGTAGTAATTATTTTCTCTTTCGAATATTTTAACTTCCCTTTAGGAAGAAATTAAATTCCCTGAGAATCCCCTAATTCTCATTAAACCTTTGGGGGTGGTGGCAGCTTTCTTTCCTTAATATCCAGGGAAATATCCAACATCAGGAACCATTAATTAATATAATTAATCAAAGTAAATATATTTTTAATTGCCATGAGAGTTCCCCATTCGAAGTTAATTTAATGACAAGGCACCACACTGGTGGTCCTTCAGCAGTGAAGTGAAAGTAAAACAAATTAATTAAATAAAGAATAGAATAACAGAAATTTACATAAATAATAAATAAGTAAAAAAAAATAACGCCCCCGTCCCCCCCCCGGGCACCACACTGGTGGCTTAAGCGGTGGGATTCAAAGTGTTTTGAGCACTACCTAACAATTACCACAGCAAGTGAGGATGAAAAAGTTTCTTGTCATGCAATAATCAAGTAAGAGGAATGATAAATGAAGTAGTTGTACTCAGGGCCCTACGTGACACATGATTTGTTCTTTTGCTAAGGTATAGCTCTGGGTTAGGTTAAGTTAGTCTGGATTAAGTTAGTAAATAAGTTAGCCTGGATTAAGGTACCCTAACGATTATCCCGCTATAGTTTGGATAACTCGGGAAACGTTAGATGTAAAGGAAGATAATGATTTTGTGGAAGCAAGTTGATGTTATTTTTGTTTAATTAGGCACCTATTTGTGTCAGGTTTTGCCCACATTGCCGTAATCATTTAGTAAAGCTCGAGTTTATTTTTTTTTTAGTGATGAAATTAAGTAAGGTTAGTGAGTTAAAGATTCAACAACTTAGAGGCACCCTAAACTTCCAACACAAACAAAACACACACACTGTTCTGGAGAGCATGGAGCAGTACGTCGCAGGCCTCGGAATGCCCCAGTCTATGGTCCACGACAACGGATTGGAGTCCGTGTCGCAGCAGTTCAAGATCTCTACAGGAGACATCGGATCCTCAGTCTTCACATGGCAGCCACATGTGGACAAAGAGGAGTGGTTACTGACTCCTCTGGAAGTTTTGTGTGCCGGGAAAGACAATGATGAACCGATGCCTCCACGGCTGTGTGGTGGACCTGAGCGACGTATTGAGGAGTGTGGATACAGTGGCTGGGCAGAAACAACCCCAAAGAACTATGCCACAATGGGTGTTAGTTTTAAGGTGTAGAGGAACAGGTTTGGACAATTAGTGGTGCTAAGTTAGTCCCCTTGGAGGTATGTTGCTTGTGAATCGACCCAGGTGTGACAGGTCGTTAGACTATCCACCTTAATTCCCCCGGGCCTAGTTTGAGCCCTGAAGGAGTGGTGAACTTTTAAAGTAGAAGATAAGTTCACAGGATTGTGTGTAGTTCACACAATGGACTAGTTCAGGAAGCTGTAGGCCACTTTAACGTGAGGGAATCACACCTGGTAGTAGTGTGATTAGGCCTCTAAGCTACAGTCTGCCGGTGTTAGGAGGTGGAGGAGACATCAGGACGTAGCCTAAGCTCTGTCAAATGCTTCCTGTATGACCACTTGCTGCGGAAACGAATGAAGGGTGATTGAATGCAAATGTTGTGAGAAAATGAAGATGAATGACTGAGAATTTATGTTATTGTTTGTTTTGGTGTGAAAGCCAAGGGTAGGGAAGGCTCAACTTAGCTACCGAGTGTCCGGGATCTTGTACAGTTGACGAGATCATCCATACTTCTCTCATGAGTATGTGGACTGGGGTGTGCCCTACAATAATCTGAACTACAGCCAAGTAGCCGCAGTAGCCAGGCAATTGGTTTCTCAGGAACCACATATTACGTTGCCAGTGTTTTAGCCAGGAAGGGCTGCAGAAGTAGTGGAGTGATGGGGAAGGTCGAGTGAATGTTAGACTGATGGAAAACCAAGGTGGGTTGTAGCCTTAGTGACCACTAAACCAGTTCCTAAATTGTAAAACTGTTAGGATGTAATTTTTTTTTATTATTAGTGAGTAAAAACATTTCACCCGGAGGGAAAAGTCGTGTGATGCTTCCAATTTAATTTCAAATAGGCCTACTGAATGTACCTTTTTTTTGTTATGTTTAGTCTGCCCTTAGATCCTGTATTCCCAAGGGGATACTGCATTATATAAATGTTTTTACTCACATCATTCATACTTTTATGCTATATGTTTATATTAAGGTTTATATTAGAATTGTTTCTCCAAACTTTCAAATCCTATGCAGTCAACCCCTCCCACCAGACAGTTTTCTATGGAAAGAAATTAATATCATAATCTAATCACTATTAATAGTCATTAACTTGTCAAAATGCTCTCCATAGTCTAATATAATTAACCTACTTAGTTATCTTCCCACAAAACTTTGTTAAGGATGACGTAATATTGCATCATGTGAGGCAATCATGCCCCGGGGGCCCGGGACGTGCAAAAAGTCACGTAGACAAAAATGTTCCCTTATACAACAATCCAGAGATCAGGTTCAATAGATATCTAAATGTCACTTATTTAGCGTAAAAATTAATTTCCTATAAACTAATAACTATTTCACGTCTCAATAATCAATTAATAATAAGATCAAAGGAGGAATATCCTCGAAACCCCCCCTTCCCCCTTCTCATCTCCCGCCTTTTTCCCAGACAGCGTCACTCGTGGTACACCCTTGATTGTGTTCGCAGGTGAGTGACATCGCTCTCGAAATCCCTCAATATTTGTAAAATCCAATACCTCTCGCCATTATTATATAGTCCACAATCTTCCCCAGTAGTCTGACAATACATGTAAACTCCTATTGAGATCTATTATAAGTGGATAATATCAATTTCCTTCTCTTAAAGAAGGACAACGTGGTTTCAAAACCGCATGGCCTCCTGTGTCTCCTGTTCCCCTTCAAAATAATATTTCATGGTGTATAATATATATTTTTCATGGTAATTTTTATGTTATTGTGACTGTGTATTAACTTCTGAGTTAAGGAAGTGAATTATGACTAGTGGCTCACCCTTCATTGTGTTCGCAGGACTCCACCATCACACCTATACAGTGAACACATTTCCCACTATGTATTTGTTAGTAATGTCAAACCACGGGGTGAATTATGCCCCATCTAAGATATTTTTCTTTGTTGTATAAGGGAACCACGTGGGCTTGTTTTAAGATGTAGTCGTATTAGGTTGGCCAAAGTAATTTTTTTTGTTAGCTCTTCAGGGTAGGAAGGAAATTCAATGTTCGTGGAAGATGAATATGTCGGAAATGTTGAACCCAGAAAGTAATGTTTTCACCCTAGTTTAGGAAAAATTCTCTGAGAAAAAGGTTACTTAACCACTCTCAGGTACAGTTACTAAATTCACAACATTTACAGGGTGACATAATTAGGGAAGGGAGTTAAGGGTATAAAGTTTGTTTTAGTGTATGAAAGGAAATTGATATCTCTGAATGAGATAAAGGAAGACCAACTCAGTGTGTACGTTTATGGTCGTTTTCTCTGTTGTAAACAGTTAAGCTTCTGATGCCTTAGTGTATGTTTAAGGTATATTCCATCCCAACTATACAGTAAATAAATAACTAGTAAATCTAAAGAAGTGATTTCGTATTATAATAACCTCTGTTGGTGTGGTAATGTTAATAGGGAGGTGCTCAACACTCTTGAAAAAGGATATGAAACAAATCCACGAATCCATGTGCCTTATTGAAACTCAGTCCACTCTACCAAATAACTAAATTGTTAAATCAGTTCCCCCTTTCTTTTCATTGGTCGCCTATATTTCCCTGGTAGTAATTATTTTCTCTTTCGAATATTTTAACTTCCCTTTAGGAAGAAATTAAATTCCCTGAGAATCCCCTAATTCTCATTAAACCTTTGGGGGTGGTGGCAGCTTTCTTTCCTTAATATCCAGGGAAATATCCAACATCAGGAACCATTAATTAATATAATTAATCAAAGTAAATATATTTTTAATTGCCATGAGAGTTCCCCATTCGAAGTTAATTTAATGACAAGGCACCACACTGGTGGTCCTTCAGCAGTGAAGTGAAAGTAAAACAAATTAATTAAATAAAGAATAGAATAACAGAAATTTACATAAATAATAAATAAATAAAAAAAAATAACGCCCCCGTCCCCCCCCAGGCACCACATATATATTTATATATATATATATATATATATATATATATATATATATATATATATATATATATATATATATATATATATATATGTATATTCATATATATATATATATATATATATATATATATATATATATATATATATATTTATATATATATATATATATATATATATATATATATATATTGATATTTATATTTATATATATATATATATATATATATATATATATATATATATATATATATATATATATGTGTGTATATATGTGTATATATGTATATATAGGTGTCTGTATGTACTGTATTTGATGGCATATAAGACGCACTCTTTTCCCCGGAAAAGGCTCCCCAAATCACCCCTGCATCTTATACGTGAAGGCAAGGCCTCCGACGCTCACTATAGATGGTCATTTCTAACTACAGTAGCCTGGCTCCATTAATAATATTACCAGTACTTACTGAAACATTATTATCTTACATTACTACTATCCGTACTGAAAAGAAGTATCATAAGAATTACGGTACATATGGTATACCAGCTGTTCAAATAGTAAACACCTGGGGGAGTTTGGAACCCGAGCACCATCGATTGTCACTTGTGGGAAACTGTTAAGTTGTCAGTTTGTTTATTACGAGTGCATACCAGCTTAATAACATATATATATATATATATATATATATATATATATATATATATATATATATATATATATATATATATATATATATATATATATATATATATATATATTTAGTCCATATCACTAACCATTGGCACCAGAAGGCTTATGGTGGCGCAGATGGACTTGCCTCGCTTGTTATTTAGCGCAGGTTTTCAGATTTTTTTTATAGTGACGCCTCATACGTTTACGTTCTCTTTTGAATGTGTTGAGAACGTGTGAGGCTAATTGCTACTACAGCCTCAGATGCATATAAACGTTTTAAGTCCCGTCTGAGGACAGTATGGCAGCAATTTGGGTAGTCTTTGGCCACTCGGCAGTGAAATAAAAAAATGAAAAGTGGTCAGCGAATAACGGGGATTCGAACACGGGATCCTAGGCTTGCCTACCCGAGCGCTAGACCACTGTATCACCGGCTCCCCTATACACAAGGTGCTTTGGCTTGTATTGCAATTTTTTGTAATGTAATGAGAGCTTGCCATAAAAGAACTATGCTGAAATATACTAATACACTAAAAACTTTTTTCCCTAAATATGCCCTGCTAAATTGGGGGTGCGTCTTGTATGCCGTCAAGTACAGTATTTTTTAGTTTACAATTAGTTCAGCTTGATGGATAAGACACTCTGTGCACATAAATACAAATTCTATACATAACCTTTCTCCCCAACAGGTAATGAGTACAAGGTGTACTCCCTGGATATGCTTTACCAACATATTTATTTATCAGCAGTGTGTAACATTCCAATGTCTGTGGCTGGTGACATGATTACTGACTGCGGTTTGGACTACTACCCAAACCTATCCTGTAAAGTGAGTCTCCACTACTGGATGCTGCTTATCTAGTTTATATGTATATATATATATATATATATATATATATATATATATATATATATATATATATATATATATATATATATATATATATATATATTTTTTTTTTTTTTTTTTTTTTTTTTTTTTTACATTAAAAGGTTACTGGCTGAGGGTAAAAAAATTAAGTATAAAAAAATAAAATTCCGCTTGTCGCCAGACCCTGTAAAGAGGATAGTAGGATAGAAAAAAATGGGGGGCAGTTCAATTTAGTATGAGAGGTGGCTTGATACTCCTCTTTTGAAAGAGTTTAAGTCATAGGCAGGTGGAAAAACAGACAAAGAAAGAGAGTTCCAGAGTTTACCAGTGTAAGGGATGAAAGAGTGAAGATACTGGTTAACTCTTGCATTAGGTAGATGGACAGAATAAGGATGAGAAGAAGTAGAAAGTCTTGTGCAGCGAGGCCGCGGGAGGGGGGAGGCATGCAGTTAGCAAGTTCAGAAGATATATATATATATATATATATATATATATATATATATATATATATACATATATATATATATATATATATATATATATATATATATATATATATATATACAAATATATATATATATATATATATATATATATATATATATATATATATATATATATATATATTGTGACAAGTATTGTTTTTTGGTTTTCTTAGTATTATACTTAATGAACATAAATAATTAAAGTAAGCTTGTGATCCTTTCCAGTGGCACATCTCCAACCAGATGGATGCGGCCAGGTACTGTTCTCTCTCCTTTGTGGGACGCTGGTCGTATTTCATGTGTCAGCATATTAATATCAAGAGTAATTTTGGAGTGGTGCCGCGTAAGGGCAAGCACTACCCATGTGCAGACCTTGAAGAAGATGGGATGCAAAACGAAATGTCTCACCTCACTCTAGAGGTATTGGACCATGGTTTGAGGTCTGATCATGTAGCTGTAATGTAGTAATACTTTAAACTCTGTCAGCTTCAGTAAGTTAAGTATTATTTCTCTTGAATTACCTTGTGCAGCTTAGTGACCAGTTAAGATATTTCTGACAGCCTGAACCTTGTATATTGAACTGTCCTTCATCTCATTGCAGGACAGAGACTCTGTTGTTGGTGCTGTTGGCTTTGATTCAATAACAGTGATGGCTCATAAGGATACACCTGCAAGGTCAAGGAAAAATTAGATGTTCTTTAGTAGGTATCAGAAATTTTTCTTTTTTTCTTCATCATAAACTGTTGACACCAGTAAGCCTTATAGAGGCAAAGCTGAACTTGCCTCTTGCCTGTTATTTGACGTAGGTTTTTAGATTTTTTATAGTGACGCCTCGAATGTTTATGTTCTCTTAAATATGTTGAGAACGAGAGAGGTTAATTGCTGCTGCAACCTCAAATGCATAAAACATTGTAAGTCCAGTCTAAGGACAGTATGGCAGCAATTTGGATAGTCTTTGGCCACTCGGCGGTGAAACCAAAGAATGAAAAGTGACCAGCGCATGCCCGAACGCTGACCACTGTACCACTGTCTTCCTAAATAATTGTAAAGAGTGAAGGGTTAAGAACAGTTGTTATCACTACTATTTGCAATGATTAGAGGAGTATGTACAGAGGTAGAAAAGTAGGATCTTTTGACAGAGTTTAAGGTGTCTCCTATTTTACATCACACCATTCAAGCTTGTAAAAAAAAACCTTAATTATATAATACTTTTGTTAGTAAATTTCAAATTAACGAACTGAAATTAATAATAAAATAGATCAGTTGGAGAGTCATTTACTTTGTTTATTTCCACCACAGATGCTTGAGGTGCCCGTGCAGGTGCAGACCAGAATCAGCCCACTCAAACTTAAATGATGTTTTCTGCTGCTGTGAGGAGACTCTTAAGCACCCTAAAAGTGCGTCCACACAGTCAAACACTGGTCTTCGGACAAACACTGTTACCATATCATATGCTGAGCAGTATATGGTAACAATGTTTCTCCGGCCAACAGTGTTCAACTGTATGGACATACCTTAAGTATAAGTATAGATGGATCTTAGTTTAAAAGTATTCTAAACTGTCCCAATAGGCCTAGAAAATAATATAATTGATGGTTTAAAAAAAAATTTATTTAAATTTTATTTCAACATTATATTATGTTCCTATTCTGAAAATAAGGAAATATAGTAATTCTTTTGTTAGTTGTAGTGTATGTATCATAAAGAAAGTAGGACTTGGATGTTCACCACATCTAGTATTATGTTAGTTAAGTGATAGGGAGAGTATGCCTGGCCCTGTCTCAAGTAAAGCATCTCATCAACAGTGTGTGAAAGAAAACTATTGATAGTCAATCATGGTAGTGCTAAATTGTTCCACTTAATGGTGTAGTGAGTTTTAAGGCACCAGTTTATAGAGTGCCAGTGAATAATCTCAAGTTACATTGTGATGTGAAATTCTTAAGATTTATAGTGAAGAGTGAGCATGATGGATCAATCTTCAAGGCCGAACTGTGGTTTTTATTTGACAAAATAAAGAATACATGCTATGCCGGACATTTGGTATATGATAGATATCCCATCATGGAATGTTTTAGTGGTACAGTGATGGATGGGGTTTGGTGAATTGGAAAAATCACTAATTAAGTAAAACTAGCATGAATGACTTGCCTTTCTTCCTGAATTCCCTCTCCTTCTTTACTAACCTCTTACACAAACATTACTAGGGGACGGCAATAAGCTTGTTGTAAAGGAAGAAAGTAATAGTGTGGAAACTACTATACATTCTCCGCTGATTCCAGGATCGTTGAACAATGTAGGCGAGACCGTATAGGTGACGAAAAACAACACACAAAGTGTGAGGAAATTTACTGACACTTCACACTCACTACTGACAACACCCAAATTACCCACCCAACAATAATAGACTCGGAATTTTCATCACACTGCTCACTTCACCATTCCAGCGTCCAGCTACTTACAAGTAAAAAGATGGGCAGAGGAGGGATGACTTAGCTGAGTAGCAGAATCCTCGAGAGAGGCAACCTGGGTAAAGAACACCGAGATGCCCTGTTAGGACTCATGGGGGAGTACGACGATGTGTTCTTAAAAGTTCCTGGATGTACTTCAATCATCGAACACAACATTGTCCTTACCATAACAAACTGCATCAATGCTAAGTTTATCCGGTCACCATCCATCTTAAGCCTTTTTTCAAAAGGAAGTTGACCTATTCTTCCAAAAAGGTATAATTAGACACTCAACCTCTCCTCATTATTCCCCAGTTGTGATGGTCCACAAGACTGACTGTACTTACCGCATGGCCATTGACTACTGTCAACTGAACACTGTCAGTCTTCCATGCGGAGCCCTGCTGCAACATAGAGGATATGCACAGATTCTCCGGGGCAACATTCTTCTCTGAATTGGACTCACGTTTAAGAGCACCAAGTGCCGCTACGGGTTTCCCACCATCCAGTACTTGGGATTCATCCTTGGCAGAGATCAACTGCAGCCTCAACCCAACAAGGTGGAGGCTTTATGTCGCATTCCTCCTCCACAGACCAAGAAAACCTTGCGTTGGTTCCTCAGTATGATATCTTTTTACAAAGGTTTCATTCCACAGGCTGCTAACTTCACTGCACCATTATCAGATCTCCTAAAGAAAACAGTACAGGAGTTCCTTCCCTGGACTGAAGAGCTGGAGATGTGCCTAAACCACTTAAAGTTTGTCTTATCCTCCAGCCCTGTTCTTCGTCTTCAGGATGCCAGTCTCTCCTTTGTTCGGCCATCAGCTGTGAAGTAAATTGTGTACCTTGGTCGGATAATACTTCACAAGGGATGCAGGCTCATGAGAAGACGGAGAGAAGAGCTTCAGCCACAGAGATGGAAACGGCTTCTGGGAAACCTGTGGCATAATCAGTGAGTGAGCATGTAGTGATGTCCTTCAGACGATGGAGGTGACAACGGCCCAACCAGGTCAACCACTACTCTGGAAATGGCTCTGTTATGATGGGAAGAGGGTGCAGAGGCATAGGTCAGACTTGGCCCTTAGGCGACATCCGTTGACACACATCGCAGAACCGAGAAAGTCTCTATGTCAGCAGCCATACCTGGCCAAAAGAACTAGTCAGCAATTGCCATGCACATCTTCCTATGAGAGAAGTGACCAGCCAGAGGATTTTCATGACCAACAGGCAAGATTATATGACAAGAGCAAGCTTATCAACCTTGATCGTGTAATTTGAGGAGACACTAACGGTACAGGAGGCCATCGGACCGAAGGTACATGAATAGAGAGCTGTCTTTGCAGCGCTCTTCCTCGCTGGAGATGGCCTTGTCCTTAAGTGCAGCAAGAGTGGGACAACACTCTCGAAGACTACTAAAATCTTCTGGGGTCACGTTCAGAGGTTGAAGAGTTGGTAGCATCAATGGGTGAGCTCTCTTTAACCGGTTACTGTGAGTCTGCACCACATTGACTTGAGGAGCAGAAAAAACAGAAGTCCTGCACCGGGGGTGAATCTGCTCGTGAGCCTTGGGTAGGAATACTGTCAGTGGTAACTTCGGAAAGTCCAGTGGGAAGCTTGCTAGAAAAAGAGATTGGATCATTAGGGTCCCAAGCACTGGGATGTTACCTATGAGGACGCTGGAGCGCTTCATGGGTGCTTGAACGGAGTTGACCCAATCTTTGTAGTAAGGGCAACGGATGAAACACTGAACTAGAGGAAACTCGCTTACCTGTCCCATACGCACTTTGGGACACAAGGAGACGTTGGTGTCGGAGATTGCTTCCTCCGACACGATGACACAGTTGCAGCCGGTGTCCCTTATGATGGACAAAGACCAAGAGAAATCCGGTCACTCATGCAGAACCTTACCTTGTGACTGGATGTAGCTTTGGTCTCTTATTTGAAAGCAGAGGGGTTGAACATGGCCTTCTTTCCTACAACTGAAGCATCTGATCCAAGAGTGGTTCCTCAACTCGAAATGGACAAAAGTGCTTGAAGTAGGCGGGAGTTTGGGCCCAGTACCTGAGGGCTTCTTGTTGTGGATGGAGTTCATGCTGGAGGCACCGCTGGTGAGTTTGTCGCCAGGCGCTCGGGCGAAAAAAATTTAAACATAACACAGTAGCATTCCTTCTACGACTCGATGTGTCTCCTGTTTTCTTTTCCCCCATCTCTCTCTCTCTCTCTCTCTCTCTCTCTCTCTCTCTCTCTCTCTCTCTCTCTCTCTCTCTCTCTCTCTCTCTCTCTCTCTCTCTCTCTCTCTCTCTCATTTACGTATAGAAATTGTTTATAAATACGAATGTTAACCATATCTTTTCAATACCTGTACCTTTACTTTTCTTTTTACATTGTAGGGAACAGAAAAAAATACGTAACAGTATCCTTAGTATAGAAAGGATGTGAGGTATGGTGGGAAGAAGAAAAGAGAGTGAGAGATGAGGGAGATGGAAGTGGGAGACACATTGCGTTGGAGCAGGAGTGCGACTGTGTTGGGTTTACATTTATTTCGCCCCGCTCAGAAGAATGAGTCGCACGCCTTGCATCAAACTTGCCTCCCACACATGCGCAGCGGGAGGTGGACACCGAGTGTAGGATGGACCTTGAGGGAGCCCACACTGGTCAGCAAGATCTGCTTAAGGAGAGAAAAATCACTTATCGTCTGTTTTAAAAGTGGAGTAGAGCTCAACAGCGTCGCCCGTTAATAAACTACCTAACCTGACAGCAAGGGAGTTTTTCTCAAGCTGTATAAACCCGGTGATATGCTCAAACTGGGTGAGGTAGGAAACTATATCTTCTCCCTTTTAGTAGGCTGGAAGACTGGGATGACTTACTTGGTGGTCTGGGGACGGCGGATGGAAAGATGTCTGTGCTGATTGCTGAGTTAACTCTTTCCTTGTGGTGAGTAAAGTTAAACCAAACTTGAGGAAGACTTTTGCTCATATGAATAAGTTTAAAAAAGTTTAAGGCATCCATAAATAGATTTTTAGTTTCCATAAGTGAAAAAAAAATTACAATTATGGACCACATTTGCATTTAATCGGCATGAATTTATATAAGAGTCAGACCTTTACAAGTATTGAATGGTGGAATGTTACCATGTATTTCAGAAATACCAGATAAGGATCAGGGATGTAAAGCAGCCCCTCCTGCTATCCAAGCCCAAGAAGAAGGACTTGAGGAGAGGTGCAGGAGATGTATACTTGATCACGGAGCTGTGTATCATGACAGGACTCACCGAGGAGATGAGGTCTAACTTCAACATGATGAAGGATCTCGCTGACTACCTTCGCACAGCACCAGACAAGAGGGTGCACTCTATTAGGACTCTCAACAAAGACGTCATTGCCAATGAGAAGGTAAGCTCTTGAAACATTGCTGTGAGGAGGAAAATGTGACATGCTGCTTCTATACCAGCCAGATACTGTGACATAACTTGAATGGTGTGAGGTAGTAATGATGAGGAAACTGTTGATTATATTGCTTTGGTAATGCATGGACTCAGTACCTTAACTGAGGTGATTTAAGTGATTCATGTTTAAAATGTGACACACTGCTTTGGTAATGCACGGATTATCATAATGCTTTGGTAATGCACGGACTATCATAACTAACCTGGTGTAAGGCATGAGGCATGTGGCGATGAACAAACTGCACATATTTATATCTGTGACAACTAGATTGCATGTGAATTTTTTTTAAATTCACTTGAAGAACCGTTCGTACTTGATTTATATAGTTCTAATTCTGCTGAAGCAAGACATGTGCACCAAGAAACTATGACAAACTATTAAAACATCTTAACTGCATCAAAATGTTACCTTTCTAAAAGGTACATAAAGTATTATAGTGCTCTATAATTTTCAGGCTAAGCAAGAGATGTCCAGCTGGGGCCTGCAGCTGTCCCAACAAACTGGTGGAGTTTCAAGGACGTATCCTTCCTGAGGAACTCATCCTGCAAGGAGGCAAAAAGATTATGTATAACAGAGAGTCTACAGACTGGTCCAAGAAAGTTCGGTGTGAGTACTGGTAGCTGGGAGGTGGGGGTGATCAGCCTTGCATGAGACTGGGTGGAATGGACATGATTATATTATTATATATACTGCATCACTCCACATCTCTGATATAGTGGTGCTGGAGGCTCATAGGAACTGATGATGCAATAGCTAAGAACATAAGAATCGAGGAGACTGCAAGAGGTCAGTTGATGACCTATACGAGACAGCTCCTTGGTATGATATGAACATGAAAAATTGGGTTTGGTTAAGAATGTTACATTAGGTGACTGTGTGCTCTAATGATAGTGTTGGAATGAGTCACAAAGGAGTGCATGGTGAAAGTGAGATGACCGGAGTGTGCAACGATCAGGGATGAAAGTAAGGTTAGATTCTTGCAGGTACTATCTCTTCCCGGTACGGTGTACCACTGCGTACCAGTTTAATTTCATCCCTGTCCCTAACTTCACTGTATATAGACAAATTTCCTATGTCCTCTTCCTCCAAACAACCTGCTTTTCCTCTTCTTCTTCTTGTGGTTTGTTTACATCGGTTTTGTAAACATTGTTGTATGTTATTTATTTGTTATCATTAGTGTTTGTTATACATATTTTTAGTGTTTGTTATACATATTTTTCATGTTAATTAATTTGAACTTTTTTTTGATAAATGATATACTGTTGACTCGATTTAACGGACTAATGCGGAAGGAGCCCTGTCCGCTAGTGTAAAAAGTCCGTTGCTTGGTTAAAGGCCATAATATGGCAATCCAGAAAAAATCTAAGGTGAAACACATAACTTTTGGGCAATATAATATAAAAACCTTATATAACCGAACCTAACCGAACCAAACATAACATAACCTAATATAATCTAACCATAATCTAACATAACATAATTAACCTAACATAATTTGAAAGATGTTTTGCCAGATAAATAATCGTGAGCACCGCCTGAAATCTTCACAGATGTGTTGAGTACACTATGTATAGTATGTACGACTTTATATCGATATCGTCCGAGCAGTAGTAATACAGATTTACCCAAATACTTTTTGGTTTACCTCAACCTAAGTTGTATGTACACTATTTACAGTTGCACTCATGGTTACTCCGAGTCAAAGGGAAGTGTCTGGGTGCAGCCATTAATCTTTATGCTGCGCCCACAACCAGCTGATGCACAATCAGCTGATTCCTCCTTCTATAAGGCATCAGTGTTGAAACCACCATGGAGTCTAATAAGTGTGTGTAGCATCTTCTCCTGAGGTTAATACTTACGTGTCAGATAGAATTAAGATTGCAGAATATCATGCAATATATATCAACTTCTGGAAACTATTAAAAACAAATGTTTTATTATTTGTAAACCCACCACCTCAGTAGGTAAGACCAGTATCTGGTTACAGCCCCGCAATATTAGATTAGGTTGGATTGGGGTTAGGTTAGGGTTAGGTCAGGTTTCTCGAAATGAAAAAGCATCATACCTAGCTACGCACACTTATTAAACTCCATGTTGGTTTCAACACTGATGCCTAGAAGGAGGAGGGAGGTGGAGCCTAGGTACATCTGCTGATTATGGGCGGAGCATAATGATTAATGGCTGCACCCAGACGCTTCCCTTTGACTCGAAGTAACCATTGAGTGCAACTGTAAATACTGTACATACAACTTAAGTTAAGGTAAGCCAAAAAGTATTTGGGTAAATCTGCATAACTACTGCTCGGACGATATCGATATAAATTTGAAGTCATACATATTATACATAGTGTACTCAACACTTCTGTAAAGGTTTCAGGCAATGCTCACCATTGTTTACCTGGCAAAAAACTTTCAAGTTATGTTAGGTTGATTATGTTATGTTAGGTTATGGTTAGGTTAGGTTATCGTTAGACTAGGTTATGTTAGGTTTGATTCGTTTAGGTTTGGTGATAAAAGGTTTTTATATTTCATTACCCAAAAAATGGGCGTTTCACCCTAGATTTCAATGGATTATGTTACCGACACGACCGCCACCTACCGGACTTTCTTTTACACTAACGGACTTTAGTCCAGATCTGGGTTGATTGTCCGCTAGCAGCATGAGTCCATTAAATCCAAAGTCCATTAAATCGGGGTCCGTTAAATCGAGGGTCGACAGTATATATTATTGTTTTATTCATTATTCTATGTATTTGTTTATTTTCATATCGTCTTTTCGTACGTTTTGTTGACATTGTCGTACGTTGGAAATGTTTAATATTATTATTATTATTATTATGATTATGAATACTATTATTATTATCATTCAAAAGCGTACCCCTGCGTACCGGCTGTATATTTCTTCCCGGTACGGCGTACCGGCTTACTTTCACCCCTGGCAACGATTAATACTTGGACATCTGTGACTGTACACTTGTGATGTTGCCACACAATTAAGGCACCTTCCACATACCAGTAGAGTCTAGTTTACACAATAATGTCTCGGTCACATTTGTGATGTTTGTGTGTTTTCCAGCGGCTGATTAAACGTTCCTGTCAACTTGGACCGATGGGTAATTGTGTTTGCAGTGCGGCTTAAGGACAGTGTCAGGGAGCTGTGCAACACTCTGCAGCGTGTGGGACCTCCCATGGGCATGCAGTTCAGCTCACCTGTTATGTGAGTTTCATTATGTACAATTGCATGTGGAAAAGGTTTTATTTATTTGTTTTAGTTGTAACAACCATTATGGGAGAGGTATTCTCTCTCTCTCTCTCTCTCTCTCTCTCTCTCTCTCTCTCTCTCTCTCTCTCTCTCTCTCTCTCTCTCCCTCCCTTGTTCTCTCTCTCTCTCTCTCTCTCTCTCTCTCTCTCTCTCTCTCTCTCTCTCTCTCTCTCTCTCTCTCTCTCTCTCTCTCTGATTGTTCTAGCATAAAGCCATACATTTCACACACTTCCTTTGTTACTAACTCTTGTAAGTTAGTATACATCTAAGCATCTCTTCATGCTTCCAAAGATGGAGAGGCAGCTTACACACGGTATCTTTGTCAGCCATTTCCTAAAATTTAATCCCAAAATTCATAACAATTCGATTTTACAATTTTCCCAAAGTTCAATTAATTAATTAACCTGAACTCTTCCTGAGATTTTTGCTGAAAATTCAAGACATGATGATACTAGGCTTATACCTCCCTGTACTTCACTCCTTATTAACTCGTATCTGATATCAAGATTCTTTATATAATGATATTTTCATGCACTCTCTGGCCTTGACCCTCGGAAAGTTTCTATTGTGCCTGGCCAAAGTTTCTCGTCTGCCCATCAATATCCATCCTTCTTTCTTGTTGGAATTACACTCAGATTCAGCAAATCCAAAAGAAAGTAGACTGCTCTGAATAGTTTTTTTTAGATTATCGATCAATAGCCTTCACTTCCTACATTTATAAAGCTTTTAAGTCTGATGAATAGGAAGATTCTGAACCATCTATCAGCTCACAATCCACAGAGGTTATCTCCTGACTTTCCAAACTAAATTTTATTCATCCTCTCTTAGGGGTTTTGGTGAAATTTTGTACTTTATTACACACTACCCAGATTCACCAATTGCAAGCGAGTACAGTATGATACTCGCGGGAGAATTTGAATATCTTGAGGCTTACTTGATCTTCTGCATAGCTTTCTGAGGAATTCATGAAGTGATTATACATCTCACCCATGTCTTGATCATACACACACGTAAAGAAAGTTAGTGTCTGTTATTGGCAAGGCCTGATGTATCTATTAGCGAGCAGGAGGTTGGTTATTCACCACACGTTTAAACACAAAGCAGAGGACGTTGGTGAATTAAACAGCTGACCGGAAGCTCAACACACATGAAGGGATTACAAACAGTTGTTTGTAAAGGGTTAGTGAGGGCTACCACGCCACTCTGGACAGCAATACTGTGTGTGTGTGTGTGTGTGTGTGTGTGTGTGTGTGTGTGTGTGTGTGTGTGTGTGTGTGTGTATGTGTGTGTGTGTGTGTGTGTGTGTGTGTGTGTGTGTGTGTGTGTGCGTGTGTGTGTGTGTGTGTGTGTGTGTGTGTGTGTGTGTGTGTGTGTGTGTGTGTTTAACTAGTTGTTTACCTAGTTGTGGTTTACGGGAGGGGAGTAATCTCATGGTATCCCGTCTCTGTATCTCTTATCTAGTTTCTTCTTAAAAGAATGCACAGTCCCACCCTTCACAACATCCTCGCTGAGCTCATTCCATATATTTACAACTCTATAAGGAAAATTATACTTTTTGATGTCCCTTTTACAGTTTTCTTTATTCAACTTTAAACCATGTCCTCTTGTACTCCGTGTATCCAAGGGTAAAAAGTCTTCCTCATCCACATCCTCCATACCATTCACCATTCTATAGACATTTATCAAATCACCTCTTTCCCTTCTCTCCTCGAGTGTAGTGATTTCTAATCTTTTCAATCTCTCTTCATAGGTTAGAGTACCCATCTCAGGAACCATCTCCGTAACTGTTCTCTGAACTCTTTCTAACCTTGCAATATTTTTCTTTTTATGGGGAGACCACACAACTGCCGCATATTCCTACCTCGGTCGTACCACAGAAGTCAAAATCTTCTTTATTATCCTTTCATTCAGATATGAAAAAGCCACTCTCACCCTCTTTAATAAATTCATCATCCCACCAGTAATTTTGTCAATATGTTTGTCTGGAGTTAAGTCCTCTGCAACAGTCAGTCCGAAATCCGCTTCATCTTTTGATTTTTCCAACCTGACACCATTCATCTCATAATCATATCGCACTCTCTTTTTACTCTTACCAAACTCCATCACCTTACATTTACTTAAGTTAAATTCCATTTGCCATGATTTACTCCAACTATTGATCTTGTTTAAATAATTTTGCAGCATCATGCAGTGGTTCACATTTTTTACTTTCCTCATTAATTTTACATCATCCGCAAACAGGTTTATGTAACTATCAACTTAATCACTCTCACACATCTTTCCCACAACGCTGGTCAAGGACACTGGTCAATAGTTTAACGGGTTTTCCTTACTTCCTCCTTTAAATATCGGTGTGATATTTGCTCTTTTTCCAGTCCTTAGGCACTCTTCCCTGCGTCAATGATGTTACCACTACACTGAATTTTCCCAGCCAATTGCTCACTACATTCTTTCAAATTCCAGTTTGTGTGTGTGTGTGTGTGTGTGTGTGTGTGTGTGTGTGTGTGTGTGTGTGTGTGTGTGCGTGTGTGTGTGTGTGTGTGTGTGTGTGTGTGTGTGTGTGTGTGTGTGTGTGTGAATCAGAATCAGAATCAATTTATTATGCTCAGACTTTGTAAACAAAGTATGGAGCACAGCTCCTCATTTAATTTTAATAGCTAATGCAAAAAAAATAATAAATTGAGACAAAAACAGTATCAGTGATCATAATAACAGTATCCTGAAGTTGAACTTATGAAATTACCTGAACATTTTATATATAGCTCTCAAGAAATATGAAATATTAGTCAAAACTTTTCCATTTTTACTCTGCATCAAAACAGTAAATTTATTCGATGTTGGGTTATTCCTATAGTAATGTGGAATATATCTGTTCCGTAGTTC
>JAXIVD010000358.1:110000-152500 GCA_036785275.1 Cancer borealis
TAAAAGAAACCCAGCTCATCATTATTCTAAACACACACACACACACACAACACACACACACACACACACACACACACACACACACACAACACAGATATAGACACACACACACACACACACACACACACACACACACATAAAGAAAGCAGCGTTCAACGTGGTGTTCCAGTGAGCCGCAACATCAGCAATAAGTTGAGTCGTCGTGGCAGTATAGGTGCCAAACACTCCCTGCACCACACCAATAACACCAGGCTCCCTGTGCACCCTTGTGTCCCTACTGGAAACATGTCGGTCAAATTACTGAGCTGGCGTCCTTGCCAGCCCTCCTTTGGCATCAAGACAGCCATTGAGGAGCACAGAAAGGTAAGGGATTGCGGATAAGCACATTGCTCTTTGCTCACAAGGACGTTGAAACCATGTGAAGGATGTAAGCTAGTATGTACAATCATGTTTCAGTACAGAGCAAGGGCAAGGCAGGCCCAGCAGTACGTGCACGCTTTGTGCCAGCGGCGTATATTTACGGTGGCGATTTGATAAAATCGCTGTAGCCATACTTCTTCAGGTCACTTTTCATACCTCTAACCTTCCCCTTCACTAAAAAGCAAGTGCGTGTTACCATAAAAAAATGTATGTAAATGAAATAACATAATACACGTACCATATATGTCTGCTTATAAGACGGTATGAAATGTGAACCTTAAATCCTGTGGTGTACAGGACGTTGTTAGTGCAGGTAATGATTGACGGTAGGCTTACCATTGCCTTGGTGACAACAAATAGTTTCTACTGAAAACTGAAGCTTGATGAGTAAATTGATCAGGACGTGTAATGTAACTATGTTAATGGTTGCAAACAGTATGATATGTGTTGAGAAGTATGATGTGCCACTGTCGTCTTTTATATATACGTCGAGAATATACATGAGTGGTATATGAATTAACGGCAGGCAAAAGAGGAAGTCACGTGGGCTTATTTAAACTCTCACTCTATTACCAGTAGTCTCCAGGGTAACATTACAGTACGTGTATTAGAATTCAGTTATCACAAGTTATTCCAGGAGGATTGACATCATAGGTACAACCACTGGATGTGTGTCTAAACAAGCCATTTAAAGATCACATTCAAGAATAGTGGAATGAGTGGATGGTTATAGTGGCGAAGAGTCATTCACAAAAGGAGGAAACATGCGTGTTCCACAGTTGGATGTTTTGTGTAACTTTGTCATAACAGTCTGGAATAATATTGGATGGTGTGGAGAATGACTACTCGTAGAAAGATGAAGAGAAAGCCGAACCTGAAGCCACAACATATGATTCGGTGTTTGATCCCTACGATGACTGTCTTACAAATATATCCCAAAATGTCATTGATACACTTATGATGTCAGATGATGAACATGATGACGATTTTGAAGAATTGTAAAGTCATAACCATTTTAGTTAAAATAAAAAAAAAATTTAGAAATGTATTTAAATGCCAATAGAATTTTAAGACCACCATATGCTGCCTTGTAGTTGGGTAGTCTTATACGGCGAGTATAGACCCAAACCTATGTTTGAACGAGAAATTTTGGGCGGTCGTCTTATAAGCTGACATAGTATATGAGATAATAAAAATTGCCTTGAGTATCTGTAATTGTGTATATACAGTATATGCATATATATATATATATATATATATATATATATATATATATATATATATTTATATATATATATATATATATATATATATATATATATATATATATATATATATTTATATACATATGTATATGTGTATATATATATATATATATATATATATATATATATATATATATATATATATATATATATATATATATATAAGATATGTACTTTTAGTTACTTATTTTTCTAATATCAGGTGAAAACAACAATATATAGAAGTTTACAATAAAGTATTTTTATGCACCAAAACAGAAAACCTCTGAATATGCGTCAACTAGCTGAGCCCGTTGGCTTGTATCAAACCTCACTGCACTCCAATCTGTGATTTCTTAATTGATATGCTGAGGGGACTGGGAAGCCCCTACTCTGTATATTTCATCCTACTAGGAGATAGGGATGGGCGGGTACCCGGGGCCCTACCGGGGTAGATGAGTACTGGGTGGCCAGCCGGGTACCCGGGACAAACCTTAGTTCGGCGGGTATCCGTGTTATTTTCTGTAATACTTTATAAATGAAGCGGCAAGTCTGGATTATATTGGATATGAGTACCAGTGTGCGATCATCAATGAGATCTGGTGGTAACTGGAAACTTTTTGTTCCTTGCAAAAAAAAAAAAAAATCCTCTGTAATCTGATTATGTGAAAAAATGAATAATCTTAGTTAAATGAGCTTTGATCCTGGTGTCACTACGTACGCTATACAGTGGTATACAGTTTTTTCCATCCAGTAAGTCAGTCACTCCGATCACTACCCTTCCCTACTCAGAGGTACTCAGTATCCCTACTACTCACTCCCGCCGATGTCCCGGCTGGATATGAGTCCTGTGATCCCGCTTGATAGTCGTCTCAACTATAGATCCCGGGTACCCACCCGGTAATCGTCTCAACTTTGATCCCGGGACCATCGCGCGCTAGCAGGTGGTAGCTTGTGACGGATATCCGGGACTTACCCGGGTATCCAGTGTTGGCTGGGACGGGTACTCGTATCCGCGATTACCAGAAATCCTGTACTTTGCCCGTCCCTACTATGAGATAAGGCTTAGAGGGGGAAAGGAGATTGAATTCTCCCCAAACCCTATGTAGACTTATTGTCTCTGGTTTAAATGGATATGTTATTGTTGCGCATAGTCAAACTTATCCATCACCTTCTTTATCCACGGCTACTTAGTGTGTTCTGAAGGTGATGCTGAAGGTTGACTTGAAGTGTCACCAGAGGATCCAGCAGTGCTGCATCATTTATGATCTTTATTATTACATTTGCAATTGTCACTCATTGGGATTCATGATCTGCATAAAGAAGGTATTTCCTCATACGTACATGATTGCAGTGCTGTGGTTAATTATATATTAAGATTTTATTGCTATTATTCTCTCTCTCTCTCTCTCTCTCTCTCGCTCTCTCGCTCTCTCGCTCTCTCGCTCTCTCTCTCTCTCTCTCTCTCTCTCTCTCTCGCTCTCGCTCTCGCTCTCGCTCTCGCTCTCGCTCTCGCTCTCGCTCTCGCTCTCGCTCTCGCTCTCTCTCGCTCTCTCGCTCGCTCTCTCGCTCGCTCTCTCTCTCTCTCTCTCTCTCTCTCTCTCTCTCTCTCTCTCTCTCTCTCTCTCTCTCTCTCTCTCTCTCTCTCTCTCTCTCTCTCTCTCTCCTAATAAATTAATAGATAATTCAATAAATAAATGAAAATTATAATATTAATAATAGTCGTGGTAATCTACCTATCTATATACCAGGCTGTTATCCCCTTAAAGTGGGTATCCAAGACAAGGCACACTAGGATTCGTGGAGACATTACCCTCCCCTTCCCCTTTATGCCTTGTCTTTTTGTAGGACAGTATACAGAGGAGAGGCTTCCCAGAGCTCTCGCTCTGCTGCTTTTGTCACCTTTGCAAACCACAGGGATTTGTGGTAAAATTCTTGTAGCCATCACCACAGGACTAATGAACACCAATACATAACAAAAAGAAAGCATTTTCCGAGTAGTGTTCAGGTGTACACGACCAATGATTCAGGTGATTCAGCTCTTCACCAAGGACAAGAGTGTACTGTAGGTGTGCGTGACTGGTGACCTTTATTGCTTGCAAGGATTGGCACCCAGAGGTGTACAATTATCACACACGACTTGTGTGTCTCCTTTCCGATTTGTATAAACATATATATTATACACACGTAAACACGTAACCATGTACACATACATATATATACATATACATGCATTTATACATACATACATACGCGAGATGGTTAATTGACGACTTCAGAATTACAAGGTCACAAATCCCAATAAAGAGAGAGAGAGAGAGAGAGAGAGAGAGAGAGAGAGAGAGAGAGAGAGAGAGAGAGAGAGAGAGAGAGAGAGAGAGAGAGAGAGAGAGAGAGAGAGAGAGAGAGAGAGAGAGAGAGAGAGAGAGAGAGAACAAAAAAACTACCTACAAAGTTAAGTGTCAATCCTCTGTCTTGTGGAGGTGTAACTTGAGACCCTATAATATTTTACCATGTCAACGGACCTTTACTTGGGGCAATTTACAGCTAGTTTTGTTGTTGGGTATTGTCGGCAGCATATTAAGGGTCATTTGGGCTGTCCATCTTCACTCTTGTAGACATCAACCTTTGAGCAAGGGCCTGTGTATTCAAATGTAGCGTGCAACAAGTTTGATACAAATGAATAATGGTTGACATTTCCTGGAAGCAGCATGTGGTGTGGAGCAGGGCTATTTTTGCCTTGAATGCGCGTTAGTTATTTTTTCAAAGTATTACGACAAACTAGCTATTAAAGCTATATCCATGATTTTGGTATCATTTAACTCTACATTCATTGATCTAGCTGATGATTATGTTTCATTGTCTTTCTTGGTTGTACATGTTAGACAGCAGAGTGGAAACTTTGAGGAACGTGCTGTACCTCTTTGTGTGTTTTAGCTTTTGAAAAAATATTTGTACAAAAAATAATTGATTACAAAGTAAATATTTATTTATTTATCTTAGAATAAGGCTGATAAAAATAAAATGAAAATTTTCCCACTTATAGCCATAGTTTAATTTTCCATAGAATTTTACTGCATACAGGGAAGGATGAACATGTTGGATGTATGTTCCTTCATGGACTACGACAGAAAGGTTTTGACGGAGAGATGAGTGTGCTCATGGGCAGGGGCCTATGTTACCATTCATACTAAATAACCAATGCCACTCAAATAGTTCAATTTTAGCTCCTGACTTATATAATGACAGCCAACCGTTGAGCCCACCATACTAAGTGTCATTATATAATGACTTATATATATATATATATATATATATATATATATATATATATATATATATATATATATATATATATATATATGCATCTCAAAGGTGCAGTGGTTAGCACGTCTGACTATGAATCTGCAGGCCTGAGTTCGATCCCAGATGAAGGCAGGCGGCGCACAGGTCACCCAGCTGTTCATCCTCCCAAACGGCTATCTAGATAAATGGGTACCCAAGGAAACCTGGGGAAGATAAACTGTGGAAAGTTGGATGTCATAGTGGCCATGTGTCCCGGGCTAACGGATTAATTTCCACCACAGACTCAAAGGCCTATGTGATGGGAGATGAGTGCTTGCAGCTATGTGCAGCTATAGCTGATATTCCTCACTAATTATTTTTTTTATTGTAATCTTGTGATTCTGAAGTCCTCAATTTTTTTTCCCTGACAGAATGGAGGTAAGGCAATACCTTCACCCATACCTGCTGGTGTGGGCGGCCAACGACCCCAACAGGTCTCCCCCGCTATCCTGAGCCTCGCCAAACAACTGCTAGAGATGCATGCTCCTGTTGGGCCTCACTTGTGTGATTTCGTAGTAGGGGTTCCTGAAGGTGCTGTACTGCGACCCACAATGAGACAGGTATGTGTGTGTTGTCTTACCAAATTGTATTTTTACATTACTGAGTCTAATTCATTGTGTCCTGTCTTTTTATACTATTTCGCTTTATTTTTATTTAAAACTGAATGTTTTTGGCACAAACTACTATTTCTCGTAATAAATTACATTAGTCTATTGCCCTGTCTGGAAAATTTAATTTCCTCACATCAATCTTTAATCTTTTATTATATAATTGTTAATTATGTCCTCTTGAAGATGACTGTTAAGGTAATATATACTCATTAAAGTCAATGTTTTCTTTATACAGTACAGCAATAGGAAACCTTGGAATAGAGACTGAAAATGATGGAGGTGATATGCTTGTAGGGTTTGCAGAGAGGAATAATTTAAAGATAATTAACACATTCTTTGATCATAAGGTAAGCAACAAGTGAACATGGAAAACCCAAACGGTGAAACTAAGAATGAAATTGACTTCATTCTTACTGACAAACTGAACACAGTAAAGAACGTGGCAGCATTAAATAAATTAAAGTCAAGATGGGAGCTTGTCCCCCACCCATCCTATGGGGTTAAGAATGACGTAATTTTCCTCCAATGCCTGAAAGATCATATTTGACACTGTTACACTGTATCAAGACTTCTGAAAAACTAGCTGAAGGTTCTAGTTGTTAGAGTTGTGTATATAACCAGAGGGGTTAGTTGAAGTGAAGAAAGAAGCAGTAATGATAGAACAGAAAGATAAGAGATGGTTGTAAAAGTACTTCCAGGAGAAACTTTCAGGTTACGAACTCAGTTGCTAATACTTCTACAAGTACTCCAAGAAGTCTTTATTAATATGGCCGCTAGGAAAAGACAGAAGTAGCAAGTACAGGAGAGAATCTTCTTAGATTCAGACAATAACATTTGTACCATAGAGGAATAAACACCCCACAAGATCTGTGCCAGCCTTTCTTTGTCCATGACTACTTCTCTGTTGCACACAGTGATCTGCGAGCTATCAAAGGGGCTAAAAACGTATGTTGGTACACAGTGCACAAAACTTGGTCCATGAATAGACAAAAATAGAATTCTAACTTAGTGTTTTTCCTTTTCTTTAAGGAGATACCAGGTATATCTAGTGGTTTATATACAGGTAGTGCTGATCCTGATAGTGTCATTCACTTATCTGGAATTTGGCATCACCCTCGCCTGGCCCAACGCCTTTGCCACCGGCCTCACCTCAGACAACTCCACCATCTTCAACAACCAACTCCATTTCACCCCAATGGGAATGGATCTGGTGGGTGAGTGATCACATCCACCATGGCTTTTCCATACAAATTTTTGGAGGGCTGGTTCCAGCTAATGTCATACCAACCAAAATGCCCCAACGATAAATGCAGTTCCAGGTTAACATATCCATGGGTTGGGTACTTCCTTGTTTCTACTTCCTTACCTATATGCAGGGCCGGATTATACTCCCTTCACATACACAGATTTTTCTTACGAGTCCTTACGGATCGCATAAACTCACGGATCCTTTTGATTTGGCCAATTTAACGACCGATTTAAGAGTTGTTACGAGTTATTACGAGTTATTTACGGCTTATTACGGATTATTACGATGTATTTACGGAAAAATTCCATGATTTGTTACGAGCTGTCACAGATAACTACGAGCAACTTACGGGCATTTTACGAGTTTTTTACGGATTGTTACGAGTAAATTACGGAATGTTGCTGTTCATTGAAGCTCTTACGTGTTAATTATGACCTGTTTACGTGTTGTTACAAACAGTTACGAGTTAGTTACGAGTATTTACCTGTCCTTATGATCTTTTTGCCAAAAACTATTTAAATCGGAGCAGTAGCTGTAACTGCACCATCGTCCGAAACATCACTTCTGGAGATTGAGATTATGCAGTTCAATTTTGACCCCCTTGTTATAGGAAGGATATAGGCTCCTTGGAGGCAGTCCGGAGAAGAATGACCTAGATGATTCAGGGGCTGAGAAATTTACCGTATAAGGATAAATTAAAATGCCTTAATCTTCACTCCCTAGAGAGGAGAAGGGCAAGAGGGGATATGATTGAGGTTTTCAAATGGGTAAAAGGAATCAACAAGAGAAACATTAATCAGGTTTTAGAAATTAGTAGTCAGGATATGATACGTGGATGTAAACTAGAAAAACTTAGATTCAGGACAGACCTAGGTAGATATTGGTTCACTAACAAACTGGTGAACGATTGGAATAGGCTGAGTAGACATGTAGGAAGTGCTGAGTCAATAGGTAGCTTTAAAAGACCATTAGATGAGAGTATTGATAGGGATGACAGGTGGGATAGATAAATATTGCATTATTCTAAGGGTGGGGACAAGAAACTGCCTCGTGTAGGTCATCAACTGGCCTCTTGCAGTTTCCTCAATTCTTATGTTCTTATGTTCTTATGTTCTCTGTCCCGAGTACTGTCAGATACGTATAGTTGACACACACACACACGAACAAACTAATATATATGGCTGGGACGTCTGTGATAGGCCGCCAGAAAAGAGCCAATCCCAGCCTCCTAACCAGATTCATGTCCACTACCCGAATCGGAGTCACACGCACACACGTACTACATACAGACAAAAGCCTTAACACATTTACATACTAAAATCTACAATATAGCAGCTCTTCTTCTGAAACAGATGTAGTTAGAATGCTTGGTTAATTACCCTTCAATACGGGGACGCATTAATTCCTGTTATAAAACACTCCCACACCAGGAAGCATAGATTCTTCCTTTTGGGACGTACATCCTCTCTCTCTCTCTCTCTCTCTCTCTCTTCTCTCTCTCTCTCTCTCTCTCTCTCTCTCTCTCTCTCTCTCTCTCTCTCTCTCTCTCTCTCTTCTCTCTCTCTCTCTCTCTCTCTCTCTCTCTCTCTCTCTCTCTCTCTCTCTCTCTCTCTCTCTCTCTCTCTCTCTTTCTCTCTCTCTCTCTTTCTCTCTCTCTCTCTCTCTCTCTCTCTCTTGCAAGCTGTGCGACACACTCAACGCTAATAGTCTGCACCACTACTGCCTCGAGTGCCCCTCGGTCAGTGATATGCTGCCTCAGGCTCGGCCCTTGCTCAGTGTTTGTGACTATCTTCTAAAAGACAATAATTTGGATGTCATTCTGGTGCGACACCCACACTTCGGTGGGTGCTGACCGCTATTCTGTTCTGTGAGTGTGTGTTCTGCGAGACACAGATAACCCTTGTGGCAATCAACCTCGTCACTTCCCTAATGGGAAGTCACGTGTAAACAAATATTGTCTGTATTACAATGGTCTGCCGCTCTTTGAGCGTAATAAATTGATAAAAACAAAAAAAATCTCTCTCTCTCTCTCTCTCTCTCTCTCTCTCTCTCTCTCTCTCTCTCTCTCTCTCTCTCTCTCTCTCTCTCTCTCTCTCTCTCTCTCTCTCTCTCTCCGAAAAATTTTGATATTTCCACAATCAAGCTATTGTCTTGTTTACTTGTATTTGTTTGTCCGTCTATTGGCGGCGGCGGCAAGCGTAACAACACTAATATTCTGGATTTACGCTATGTAATAATTTTGAGTTCCCCGACGGGAAGACAGAATAAGTCCAGAAAGGAAAATACCACATAGGGTAGAAAAACAGAATTAATTTTTTTTTTGTGGGCCCCTCAGTGCTTGGGGCCCTACGTCATGGTGTCCTTGGCGTATAGGTTAATCCGGCTTTGCATTTTCTCTTCTACTCCAATTGAATTATTATTCCACGGTCTTGTATCAATCATGAATGTTAATGAGTTTAAGGTTATCGATCCATCAGTTAGCCAGTGACACACTAGGCCACTTCCCAGAGAAATAATTCTGCCTTTCTCTTTTCATCAATTATCAATATTTTGAATAATTTTCTGTAATCACGTAAATGCCTCAGACCTGAAGGCTAACCAAACAGACACTCTGTGATTGACTGTCAAGTGACTTCACTACACCTGTTGCTCTTCCTACCTACTGTCTATCAAACATGACACCTATTACAGGTCAGCTAAATAGATATTGCTTTACATACATTTGCAGGAAAATGACTATTTGCACATTAACCTCCACCAGGCAGTCTACTGTTCTCGGGCTGCATGGTGGGCGTACTACCCGGTGGCTGGATATTAGGCTGGCTGGGCCGGCGTCTTAGCTTGACAGTCTTTTGTCTGCCTACAGCCTTTGGTTGGCTGTTAATCACCTTCGCTCACAACAGCATCATGATCTTCGCTGGCAGGTAGGAAATAGCAGGTTCTTGAAGATCATGCAAATTAAAAGGTTGTCAGCAAGTAGTTATAATTGTAATATAATATATGGATTGTTATACTAATTAGATGGTGACGAGATGTGTCTTATAAAAGAGGCAATAGGTTACTTGTTTACCTGCTGAGGCTCAGCATTGGTACTTAATGAAAATATGTTGTTAAATTGTTGTGATATGGAATGGTATTCCTGTTGATAATACTCTTGAGTTTGTTGAGTTCTATTATTCGTCAACAAGAACACACTATAAAGTAATCGTGGGGGCCTTGTTCTCACAAAGTGAACTCATAATGTCGAGGTGAATAGTTGCCTCAAATTAATTTCCAGTTCCCGCATTTCTCTGGCCTGGCAGCCTCCAAGCCTTATTGTTCTCCTTCATGATGTTACTAACTCCCTCACCCTGATACAGTGCTCCCTCCAATTTTGCGTAAAATTGGTCGACATTGTAGGGCGCAAAATTTGAATTCGCAAAATTGAAATTATTAACCTAATGGTGATTTACGTCATATTTTTGTCCTTGTTTGTAAACAAATACATGTAATTATACATCCTACAATAGAGAAAAAATACAGAAAACATAAACATGATCATTATCCATGAGAAAATTAGTTTAAATGACCATTTTACTGTACCTGGGTTTGCAGAGATAGAGATTGGTCTTGGTCGCAAAATTGGAATATTGCAAAATTGGACGGAGCACTGTACTTACATGTGCCATGTGTCGACCTAGTAATACTTAACTAAGCACTGACAATCCACCTTCCCTTCCCTCAGGTTCATCTGTGGCTTTGGTATAATTATGATGTATTGCTGTACCAAGATATACGCCGCGGAGGTCACCAATATCAGTTATCGTGGTATGGCGTCCACCTTTCTAGAAATTATGAAATTCATTGGCCTCGTATTGGTGGCGGCGGCAGCCAACAAAGTTGAATGGTACACGATCGCTTGCATAAATGGAGTCCTAGTGATTTTATTCAGTGGTATTGTGCTGACCATGCCAGAGACCCCTGCATTTCTTGCTGTCCAAAACAAGGAAGAGGAGGCACGCAAGGTCCTTCGGTTGATTAGAGGCCCTAAAGCCGACGTGGATGCGGAGTTGGCACTTCTAAAGCTCCGAAATGAGCGGAGAGACGGCAACTCCGGCTGGGCGGCATTGTTCAAGCCAGATATGCTGAAGAAAGTAGCAGTGCTGTTTGTGTTGCTTCTCATGAGGGACTTTTGCGGCTCCGATGTGATCATGGTGCACATTACACGCATGCTGCTTGACGCAGGGGTGACCCTCGACCACAGCCTGAGCACCCTCATCATTACCTTGGTGTCTCTGTGTGGTGTTATCGTCCTCAGTGCCATGGTGGATCGCATTGGCCGCCGCTGGTGCTTGTTGGCCTCCTTCTTCATCATGGCGGTGGGATACACGATGCTGGGATTCTATAGTTACTTCTTGCCACCGCCACCAGCTCTCCATTCTCATCATGAGATCATACTTTTGTCTCCACTAGACACCAATGCGACGGTCTCGTACCAGCAGGAAGCAAGGTGCAAAATGCCTCTCCATAACAGATCCGAGTCCACAAATATTTGTTCGTTTTTGTTTCCATGACAGAAGAAAGAAAACATGTCTGAAAGACAACCAAAAATTATAACAAGTTTAGATTATTTGAGGTGATTCAATGCTTCTGTCTTGGAAATATCCAGAGTTGTAGGAATTAGAGTAAAAAATGAGTTTTTATAAGTAATGCTGAATGCCACAGATACATCTAGGGTTCTAGGCTGATTCAACATACTTTTAAAACATGCAATGTTTTGTACTCAACTGTTAAGGCCCTTTTCATTTCCAAGCTGTGTTGCTTCAGGATCAGAGATTGTGACCTAATGCAGTGATGCCTCGGACTTCAGTCTCTGATCCAAACAATTATCGCTATGCCTTTTAATTTTTTCTAGCTTTTTTTCTCCTTGTTTCATCTGTCTTTTATTTCTTACCTCACACTATCCCATTCTTTTCTTAAAAGTATGAGAGCCGTGCTAAGAGGATGAGAGGCAAACTAAGAGTTAGTCATGAACGGCCTGAGGATGCCATGTGCATAGTATACCCTCCTTTTTTCATTGCCCTTACTCCCCATGGGGCTAAGAGGAGCAGACCAATTATATCCCTAACTTACACTCGGCTCACCATGGCTAGTAATGAAAATTCAGAATTAAGAGATGCATTGGCGAATGCACTTGACCTGATGAACAAATAATTGTGGAAAGGACTGGATAAGATTGGGATATCTTTGTTCAACAATAGACTTGAGATCATTTATAAAAAAAATTTATAGCAACAATAATGATTACATTTCCCTTCTATTCCCTCTATTCTTATAAATCAGCATATCAAAATGTGTTTCAGCAGTGATGGTAGCGAGGAGAGCCGACTGTTTCCCTTCTTTTGTTTCATGGGCATCGCCTTTGCCAATGCCATTGGTGTTGCTAATGTTCCAATGCTACTGTGCGTGGAATACTTCCCAACGAGCATGAGAGCCCAGGTAACAAAAGAGCCTAATATCACCTGAATTACATCACAGTACCTGTCATATGCATCAGTTGGTTAATTCCTATAATAGTACATCTAATGACAAGACTATTTTGGACAATTGTAAATGTTTGCCATTGAAATTAATACATGTACAGTCACCCAAAAAGTGATGGCGCATAATTCAGATTGTTTCGTTCTGGCGACATCTGGCAACTGCATCCAGTGATCTCAATATATACGCCGCCATGTTTTGTTCAATTTAGGGCAATATCATAACCGACATTTCCTTACAATTACACTATTAACGCACCCTGAGTGGTACGTTAGCATCATAAGACGATTACTTACCAATTTATAGATTTTTTGATCGCCCTTATTAATTATTTTCATTCGTTTGTGCAAATAAAAGAACTATAACAGAGGCCTTCATGTTTTCGGCATTAATTGATATCATCTCATTTTACACATCATTTGACAGCAATATGTCTTAAAATTGCATACATCATATTTCTATTGGTGGCAAAAACTATTTCTTTTCACCTAAAATACTCTAGAACGTAATAAAACTATTGTATTTTCAAATTTTTAAAGATTCAGTATCTTTTTACTTAAGCCATCCTTAAAAATTGTTTTTCGTCTTGAAAGAAAATAAAAAAAAATATGAAAAATTTATTGCTATAACTCAAATATTTTTTAGATTATAGCGATAAATTCTTCATAATTCTTCATTAAAATCCATTTTTCATTCACCATAATAATGCAAAAAATTGTTCAAAAATATTATTAGGACAATACAGTCGGTATATAAAGACGACAATAATAGCTTTGTTAGCAGTATTTGATGTTACCAGTATTTGATGACATCATCGTGCGCAAACGGTTAAACATTATATCATAATTTAAAGACAATATATTAATTACAGCATATTATTATTATTTGAAGCTATATAGATTATAACCTACTAACAGTATTTCCATTATATAAGGATATATTGATTATAACATTATTATTGTCATTATATAAAGATATATTAATTATAATATTATTATTATCATTATTCAAAGATATATTAATCATAACATATTGCAAGGTATTTAAAATATACTAATTATTGCCTATTACTGACCGTTATGTGTCACTATGAGTAATAATTATATCTTAAGTAGCCTATTGCCAATAACTTAAGGAACGGCCTGCCCGATGACGTCATGGTCAAGCGAGAGTTTAAATGTAGATTTCATATTATCATAGTTCTTAATGGAGAATGTTTAAACAATTCATACATATTTTTTAGAGCAGTATTTTGCTCAATATTTAAGATCATTATAAATAAACAGTCTTATGCATTTATAAATTTTATTTATAAATGAGAATTTCTTTTGACTGAATTTCTCTGTGAGCGAAAAGCTAGATGTCAAAATGCTTCGAGAAGTATTCATGAAATATCATGATTAGATGGTTGTTTCTCATAAACTAGACTTAATTATCAATTGTAATTTATTTTTAGTTCATTTACAATAACAATTCACGAATATAGTGGCATTCCTGACAAGTTATAAGGATATTTCATTCCATTTGTAAGGGTTGCCATAATCTAATTTTTGAACGAAAATCTCCGTATGACGCGCTATCACTTATTTGGGTGACTGTACATGTGTCCTCACTTATGTTATTTTGTTTCAATGCCTCAGGGATTAAGCCTGTGCTTATTATGGATGAGCATTATGACCATGGTTGCTGTACAGCTCTACAGTACCTTGCTGGACACCATTGCCATGTCTGGGCTCTACTGGGCCTACGCATTCTTTGCTGCCGGAGGGACGTTGCACACCTTCTTCTTTGTTCGCGAGACCAGCCGGCAGGATATTGGCTGAGAGAGAGAGAGAGAGAGAGAGAGAGAGAGAGAGAGAGAGAGAGAGAGAGAGAGAGAGAGAGAGAGAGAGAGAGAGAGAGAGAGAGAGACTCTTTCTCTCTCTCTTTCTCTCTCTCTGTGTCTCTCTCTTTGACTCTGATGGAGTACTAGAACCATAGTTAGAGTGTGAAAGTGTACTCACAGAAAATAAACCCCACTATGATCCGTGTATCCTTTCTTTCTCCACGGCCTCGGTCATGTGGGGAGACGGTGGCCTAATAGCTAGCGTGGGCGACATAACAACTCAAGAGTCCCAAGTTCGAGCCCCGGCATGAGCTGAACACTTTTCTTTGCAATACTGCCTAGTGGCCAAAGATCACCCACATGCTGCCAAAACACTATCCTCGACTAAGACTGCAACGTAAAATGTATTGAGAAGCTTCCGCGGGCAGCATAAGCCATTCAATAAGAAACAAGACGTCACTTAAAATATCTAACTTGCGCTACTAATGGGCGGAGGCCGACCATCTAACACCTACATCAAGCCTACTGGCGCCACAGTTCAGGATATATATATATATATATATATATATATATATATATATATATATATATATATATATATATATATATATACATATATATATGCATATATATATATATATATATATATATATATATATATATATATATATATATATATACATATATATATATATATATATATATATATATATATATATATATATATATATATATATACATATATATATATATATATATATATATATATATATATATATATATATATATATATATATACATATATATATATATATATATATATATATATATATATATATATAAATATATATATATATATATATATATATATATATATATATATATATATATATACATATATATATATATATATATATATATATATATAATATATATATATATATATATATATATATATATATATATATATATATACATATATACATATATATATATATATATATATATATATATATATATATATATATATATATATATATATATATATATATATATACCAATCGGTATCTACTACTGTACCAATTTAAGAATCTTCACTGTTGTCACCACTGTACCGCTTCCCACCACTGTACAGATTCTCCCCACTGTACAGATTCTACCTACACCACTAATTCTACTTACATCACTACTACCATTCTATTAGGTCCTTTCCTTAAGGCCGATGGAAGAAAAAAATAAAATAAGTAAATAAACATACTTTACTTGGTTACTAGTGAACAACACAACTTGCTGAATTCGTGGTGGTGCTCTTACAACCTCTTGCCTTACCACCCACGACACATCAACACATACACAAAACGGTAAATTATCATACACGAAATCTTAACACACACACATGCAAATATCTAGCTAACCCTACCTAATTACGTGAGGGGACTAATGGGGAGAAGTAGCCGAATACACTCACTGCACTGATGTCCGTGTCCGTGTCACCATGTGCTTCCTGCCTCTTTGTCCACAGCTCAGTCTACCAATCACACGTAGCCTCTGAAGCCCCAGAAAGACATTCATTTGCTGATCCTCTCGGCTTGCTTTCTGTATCCGGGAGGACAGTTTCAGGTTAAAAATGAATATTACTAAAGAGGGTTCCACGTGTTTTCACGTCCACCTAGCAACACGAATCTCCCTTATCTGTCTGGAGTGTAGTCTGCACACAAGAGGCTGAGCTCCTCGCAGCTACCTCCTTACATACTGCCCGATTCAAGTGGCGTCACGAGTTTTCTATATTACTGCCACTTATACTTGTTCCCATGATCCCTCAGCTAATTGTCCCTACTCTAAATTTAATAAGGTATTTGAAAGTCGAACGAGTGTGAAGAATATAAGGTTTTAACCAGTGATTCCGTAAAGGAATCTCAGTGAATGAGAGGAGGTAGAGTCGCGCGGCTGTACATATATATATATATATATATATATATATATATATATATATATATATATATATATATATATATATATATATATATATATATATATATATATATATATTATACAGTCGGCCTCACAAAGGTGCGAAATTCCAAGGGTGCGGGTAGTACCAGTGCGGCACTTATGTTCAAAGGGTGCGATGACGGAACTCTGCTTTTATCGAGCGGTCATGTTGTGATGGTGATGGTAAGCCTACCGTCAATCATTACCTGCACTAACAACGTCCCGTCCACAACAGGATTTAAGGTTCACATTTCATACCGTCGTATAAGCAGACATATATGGTATGTGTTTTAAGTTATTTCGTTTGTAATTTTTTTTATGATAACACGCACTTGCTTTTTAGTGAAGGGGAAGGTTAAAGGTATAAAAATTACCTGACGAAGTATGGCTACAGCTATTTTGTCAAATCGCCACCGTACATATACGCCGCTGGCACAAAGCGTGCACGTACTGCTGGGCCTGCCTTGCCCTTGCTCTGTACTGAAACATGATTGTACATATTAGCCTACATCCTTCACCAGGTTTCAACGTTCTTGTGAGCAAAGAACAATGTGCTTATCCGCAATCCCTTACCTTTCTGTGCTCCTCAGTGGCTGTCTCGATGCCAAAGGAGAGCTGGCAAAGACGCCAGCTCAGTAATTTGACCGACATGTTTCCAGTAGGGACACAAGGGTGCACAGGGAGCCTGGTGTTATTGGTGTGGTGCAGTGAGAGTTTGGCACCTATACTGCCACGACGACTCAACTTATTGCTGATGTTGCTGCTCACTGGAACACCACGTTGAACACTGCTTTCTCTATGTGTGTTCTATTTACCTAGTTGTGGTTTACGAGAGGGAAGTAATCTCATGGTATCCCGTTTCTGTATCCCTTATCTAGTTTCTTCTTAAAAACATGCACAGTCCGAGTCTTCGCAACTTTCTCGTTGAGCTTGTTCCATTTATTTACAACTCTATGAGGAAAACTATACTTCTTGATGTTCCTTCTACAGTTTTCTTTATTTAACTTTAAACCATGTCCTCTTGTACTCCGTGTATCCAAGGGTAAGAGTCTTCTTCATCCACATCCTCCATACCATTCACCATTCTATTGACATTTATCAAATCACCTCTTTCCCTTCTCTCCTCGAGTGTAGTGATTTCTAATCTTTTCAATCTCTCTTCATAGATTAAAGTACCCATCTCAGGAACCATCTTAGTAACTGCTCTCTGAACTCTTTCTAACCATGCAATATTTTATATTTTTCTTTTTATGGGGAGACCACACGACTGCCACATATTCCAACCTCGGTCGTACCACGGAAGTCAAAATCTTCTTTATCATCCTTTCATCCAGATATGAAAAAGCCACTCTCACCCTCTTTAATAAATTCATTACAAACAATTTTGTCAATATGTTTGTCTGGAGTCAAGTCCTCTGTAACAGTCAGTCCCAAATCCACTTCATCTTTTGATTTCTCCCTGACACCATTCATCTCATAATCATATCGCACTCTCTTTTTACTTTTACCAAACTCCATCACCTTATATTTACTCAAATTAAATTCCATTTGCCATGATTTACTCCAACTATTGATCTTGTTTAAATAATTTTGCAGCATCATGCAGTGGTTCACATTTTTTACTTTCCTCATTCATTTTGCATCATCCGCAAAAAGGTTTATGTAACTATCAACTTCATCACTCAAGTCATTTACGTAAATCACAAACATTAATGGTCCCAACACAGATCCCTGTGGGACACCACTAGTTACCTTGAGCCAAGACGAACACTGGTCACGTATTACTGTTCTCATTTCTCTCTCATGAAGATAATCCTCCATCCACTCTAGTAGTCTTCCTCCAATTCCTCCGTACTTTTCAATTTTCTATATCAATCTTTGATGTGGTAATTTATCAAAAGCCTTCTTTAAATGCAGGTATACACCGTCCACCCATCCATCTCTTTCTTGAATAACATCAATTACTCTTGAGTAAAAAGTTAACAAACTTGTGAAGCATGATCTCCCCTTTCTAAATCCAAACTGGCAATTAGTTAGTGTTCCAAGTGTTTCATCTATCTCTCCTTAATCACTCTCACACATCTTTCCCACAACGCTGGTCAAGGACACTGGTCTATAGTTTAACGGGTTTTCCTTACTTTCTCCTTCAAATATCGGTGTGATATTTGCTCTTTTTCCAGTCCTTAGGCACTCTTCCCTGCGTCAATGATGTTACCACCACACTATGAATTTTCCCAACCAATTGCTCACTACATTCCTTCAAAATCCAGTTTGATACTCCATTTGGCCCCATTGATTTAGTGACATCAAACTCCTTCAGCATCTTAAGTATATCCTCATTCGTAATAGAGACAGTGTTCATCGAGGTCCCTTTAAAGACTTCCTTTATAGGCTCGAACTCTCTCTCCACAATGAGCACTGATCTAAAGCGTTCGTTCATCACCTCTGCCATATCCTGAGCCTCTTTGTAAACTGTTCTTCAACTTTCAGCTTTGTTATCCCTTCCATATGTTTCATCTTCCCATTTATGTGTTTGTAAAACAGCTTGGGTTCATCTATACACTTGTCTATTACATCTCTTTCATATATTCTTCTCTCCATTCTTATTATCTCGATATATTTGTTCCTAGCTTTAATGTACTCGTCCCATCTGTTTTCAGCTTTTTGCTTCCTCCATCTATTCCAAGCATTTATCTTGTCATTTCTTGCACTTTTACATTTTGCATTGAATCATTCTTTCCCCTTTCTACCTCCCGGTCCTCCTCTAGGTACAAATTTCTCCACTGCAATATTGTAAATCTTCAAAAATTCATTCCATTTCTCTTGAACATCCTCAGCCTGCTCAAAGTCCTTCCAGTCCACCTGAACAAAGAAGTTTTTTAATTTCTTAAAATCAGCTCTCCCATATTCAAATCTCTTCACTTTATACTCCTCATTTATGATCTAATTTTCATTCCACACCTCAAAATTTATCAGCACAGTCACTTTTTTCCCAGGGAGCTTTCACATTGCAAGTTCTCAATAATCTCCATATACTTGGTGAACACCAAATCAAGCCTAGATGGTGTATCACCTCCACTAAATCTGGTATCACAGTTAACCCATTGTGTCAACAAGTTTTCCACCGCGCAATTTAGAAGTCTATTACCCCAAGAGTTTTCTCCTCCACTGGTAGTCATCGCCTCCCAGTTTACCTCCTTACAATTAAAATCACCAGTGATAACCACGTCATTACTGTCCTTCACAATCCAGCTTGTGTGTGTGTGTGTGTGTGTGTGTGTGTGTGTGTGTGTGTATGTGTGTGTGTCTGTGTGTGTGTGTGTGTGTGTGTGTGTGTGTGTGTGTGTGTGTCTGTTTGTCTGTCTGTCTCTCTGTGTGTGTGTGTGTGTGTGTGTGTGTGTGTGTGTGGGTGTGTGTGTGTCTGTCTGTGTGTCTGTTTGTCTGTCTGTCTGTCTGTCTGTCTGTCTGTCTGTGTGTGTGTGTGTGTGTGTGTGTGTGTGTGTGTGTGTGTGTGTGTGTGTGTGTGTGTGTGTGTGTGTGAGTGTGTGTGTGTGTGTGTGTGTGTGTGTGTGTGTGTGTGTGTGTGTGTGTGTGTGTGTGTGTGTGTGTGTGTGTTCCCTCGAGCCACTGTCGCCAGACTGATTATGTCACTACCTGCAGCTGGAATGCACACTGTCTGCAGAGAGAACTTTCTCTTCCAAGAACGAATTTATTCCTTTTTCTTGCATATTCGTAACCCTAAAAATATCGCACAAAAATATGTTTCTTCCAGACATTTGTGTTCGTGTTCGTGCTCTATCTAATTTATTATTTTTTTATTTTCATTGTTGTATCCCGTTCTGGGTTGCAGGTGCTTTTGACTGATAGAGACAAGTAAAGAAGCAATAAAAAAAATATAATAAAGAATTACAACTAGAAGTCCCCGTTTACTTTAATCACCCCTGCACTCCACAGTCCAAGACGGTTTTCTATCTCTTCGGGACGAGGGTTCTAGGGTGTGAGAGCAAACACTGTATTACTTTACTTAATTTATTAACAAAGAAAATAGAAGTGACGATTTACCGACACTTCTCAGGAGCCCAGGGCTCTGGGAAAATCCTGGTACACTTGACAATATACCTATCTGCCTAGTCAATTATATTACTATCGAGGGACGCTAGCTATAGGTGCCCTCGTCTTCTATACTACTAACCTGATTATATAAATGGTGTCTTCTCGAACGAGAACCTACCAACATGCGTAAACACGCCTAACACTAACACATCCTAAATGAAATATATATATTGTCCAGCCTCTTCCCCTTCAACACTCCACTTTAGTACTCACGAATGCCCAGCACGTCATAGCAGGCCTCCGTCTTCCTCGGATCCGGCTCACGTCGGTATATCTTCTTACCACGCCCTCTGTCTTCGCCTTGCCTCTTAATGCTGGCACTGTGAGTTCTCTCTTAACACCCAGACTTAGTTAGTCTGTGGTGTGGATTAATTATAAATGTTTCCCCGTATTGGGAAACCCAAAAATGCTACGTCTCCCTGATAAAGGAATGAGCTTGTTGATCCTTGTGGGTTCGACGCCTCCTTATCTATCGAGGGTCTGCTGGGCCTTGTGCCCTGCTTATTCTATTGTCTTCTGGGGTAAGGCTTAAGCACTTGTCCTCTCTTGTACGGTGCTTTTGGCTGACTGACTGTTCCCTCCTCTATAGAATGGTTTGTAGTCTCGGGTTCCTCCATCTATTAGTGAGTGTCATTCCCGTGTTGTTAGCTCACATGTTGGCGCTGTATGGGTGCGACTTGCGGAAGGAGGCGTTGCTACAACAGTGGTTCTATGGTGCGCTATCGGCTTTGGAGGGGACGTTTCTCGTTCGCCTCACTTCCGAAGCTGCCGGTGTTATTCGTGTGCTCTCCTGTTCTTCCTTCTGTTCTCCACTGTTCTCTAGTTCTTCCTCAGGCTCTTCTTGTATGGTTCCGGCTTCCCACATCACTCCCTTCTTCTTCAGATTGAGTCCCGTCAATCTGCGCGGAGCTCTCCTGTGATATTTTCTTACTGTAACTACCTGCCACGCTTCCCGCTGCAGCTGTGTCCTGGTGCGCCGTATGACCCACCATCCGCCAATGCCGCCGGATACTAGGACTAAGACGACCGTAAATGCCATGGTTAGGATAGTCCAGTGATGTCCCGGCCGTGGCTGCGGTTCGGACACAGGCTGTATTGGCTGCATCATATTTATCAGGTCGTACAGAGGCATAGGTAGATGGAAACTGTCGAAAGAAGAGGAATCAGACACATTCTGAAGAAAGGCTAGAGCATCAGGGCGTAAAGTGATGCCAAAATCCATGGTTTCTTGGGGGGTGTTCCGCCTTGGTATCGTGAGCAGGTAAAGTTAGAGTGGGTGAATGGGCACTACAACCCTGTCCTAAAGTGAGCACTCCCGTACCAGAAATTACTTGTTGGTGCTTTGTAGCTTCGTTAGTAGGACAAGTTAATGTTAAAGTAATCGGACTACTAGTAGAGAACGTCCACTGTCCTTGTCCCTTAATAAAAGTAGGAGGAAAGTATTGAATAACTATCGGCTCACATAGGGAAGAGAATATAGGCCTATTAAAAAAAGAGGCGGACTCGCACGATTCAACATCTACACTGTAAATGGGTCCTATATATCATGTTTCGAGCAAGGTCTACATGGTTTATTAGAAAATATAGCTTACGGTTCTCACTAATAGCGAGGTATTTGGCTGTAGGCTTATTCTTTACAAATACATTGGTATCAGGGACCTGGTAAGGTAATGAATCTATTTGAAATACATCAAAAGTATCGGCAGGATTCCCTCTCATAGGAACTGTGAGATAAAATATATGCTCTCCCGGAAACTTAGATTCTCGTGAAGTTACCCTTATCATATCTCGGTACAATGACAAGTACTCGGGGACCGGGGGAAAAAGCAAGCCTGGGGGCCTAAGAGCAGCTGCTTTTACAGTATCTAAAAGTACCTTGTCACTTACAATCATAGGCGTAACTCGAGTTTGTAACAAGGCCATTAGGCCAATCTTCAGGTCGGTGTTATCATTTTCAATTTCAATTAACACCAACTCCAAGTTAAGAAGTGCTTCCAGCATACGTTGTTCCCCTTCTATCTGCAGTGTTTGTAAATTAAATTTCCTAATGATGTGGTGTGATATCGCTGAGGCTTCTTGTAACCTTGAGAGTGCGGCCTTCATCGCTCTCATGTCTCTAACTGTAATGTTAAGCACAGATGAGTGAAAATTCAATAGTACACGCTCCTGTTCTGTCAAACCAGCTAAGGACTGTAACTATTTCATGAATGACGTCGACTTGCTCCTGGGTCGCGACGCCGAATAGTATATTTGAAATATACTCGGCGATAAAGCCGAGATGACCCAGTTATATATGAGAGAAAATTAATTAATCTTATGAACAACTTATTGAATTGAAGATCGAAGTTCCTTAATGTTTTCTTTAAAGAAGCTACAACATTGTAAGAGGTGTTCATATGATGGATATTCCACTCAATGCGGGAAGTCAAGTTCCTAGCTCTAATCAAAGGTTGTTGCGCCTGGTCTGCTTTTAATTCAAAGGGGAGTACATATGCCCTTCCTTCTAGGAGGATCTTAAAAACTGGGGTGAAGGACATTCCTGTCTTCACCGTAGATTCCTGTGTAGGATAGGTATTCGCCGCAGCCCCGACGAGGAAACACATCTGAAAAATATTGGTATAATTTAACTCTGAAATTTCCTATATTCGAGCGGGGCAGACATGACATGAGGGAAGTCACTTACGGTTCCTCTCGACCTTAAACCGTACCTTGGGACAGAATTGGATTCAGCTGTTTGCATAGTATCGTGAGGAACTATTAAGGACTCATTTCTATCCTCTTCTTCTACTTCATTGTCGCTAGGTTCTGCTAACTCAACAGTGCGATCTACCTCACTTTCTTCTGTTATGCTACTATTATCTAGTACATTTTCCTGTCCATCTTCATAATATATACTGGGTAGATCCATTTCATCTGAGTCTGGGTCGCGTAAAGGATACGCCTTTCTTACCATCCCGTTTTCTTTGATGGTGATGCCACCCTCATGGATGACCTTGACGCGATCAATATGTACTGACACTTCCTTGTGTGTCCTAATATTCTTCAATCTCAATGCTACCTCACTTATTTTCCTCATCACTCTATACGGCCCATCGTAGAGTGGCTGTAGCTTTCTATTCTGTCTTCTACTAGGAATGTGTTTTACATACACTCTGTCTCCAACCTCGATTGGTTTTACCTTACTCTTTTTCTGATTTCGTTCCATTTCCTCACGTCCTTCCTCAATGTACGCTGAAACTCGCTCGTACTCTTTTCTCGCGACTATGGCTCTCTCCGCCTTGTAGTCGTCTACATTGTACCATGGTCCAGGTACTGTCTCTAACATCTGGTAGGGTATTTGAGGATCCCTTAGATGTAATAAGTAATATGGGCTCTCACGGAGCACCCTGTGATAAGCTGTGTTGTACGCATATGTAGCAACAGGCAGCATGTCATCCCAAATTGCAGTATTTGCCGTAGCCATGGTGCGTAGAATATTAATGAGTGTATAATTTACTCTCTCCACCATACCATTCGCTGAAGGTCGGTATGCTGTCACCTTGGCGTGCCTAAAGTTTAACTGCTTAGCTACCTCTTCAAAAACAGTACTCACGAATTCGGAGCCCTGGTCACTGATGATAGTACCAGGAACTCCATGCATACATACCACATTTATGTAAAAAGCACGAGCTACTTCGGTAGCTTCCTTGCTTTTCAAAGGTACAGCTATGAGATGCCGGGTGAGTGATTCCACTACTGTGAGGATGTAATTATTTCCTCTATCAGTTTTTCCCATAGGACCAATTTGGTCCATATGTATTCTTTCGAAAGGTCCACTTACATCAGGGTACCTTTGTATGGGAGCTGGGGGTGAGTTGCCTATTTTCTTATATTTACAGCAAACCTCAAATCGCTTGCAAAAGTTCTCTACGTCTCTTTACATCCCTGGCCAAAAGGCAAACTTCTGTAGCCTTGAGTGTGTCACCTTAACTCCCCCGTGCCCGGCCGTTGGCGACGAGTGAGATAATAGCAACACTTTGTGGATGAAGTCAGTAGGCAGAACAATCGCTTTCGACACTACCCCATACGGACTGGTTACCGTTTTATACAGATATCCCTCTTCAAATCTGTAATTCACTGAATGGTAATTTAGGCAGCTTTAGCTTCCTAAACTCTTCCTCCATCCTAGCCACAGTTTCTCTGTTGGCTAACATTTCTTTCACTTTACGGAATGACTCCACTTCATCTTGTTTTCTAGCTATTTCTTGTACATCCCAATCTATAACATTTTCCTCGTTTTCGTCATTATCTCCTCTTCCTATTGGAAAAACTCCTCCCACAATCAAATCACTGTCATTGGGACTTTCGAACTCGGTTTCTCTTTCCTGCTTCATGCGCGATAAGAAATCCGCTACTGTGTTGTGGCGCCCCGGAATATGACTCACTTCAAAGTCATATTCACTCAATAAAGTCTGCCATCTAGCTATCCTGCTACTGGGTGTGGCTATCTTCAATAACCAGACCAGGGGACGATGATCCGTTTGGATCTTCACCTTGTATCCTAAAACTAGTGGTCTGTTCACCTGTAAGCCGTAAATGACGCCCAAAGCTTCCCTCTCGACTGCGGAATATTTCCGTTCCGCCTGATTTAGGCTACGGCTGAAAAACGTAAGCGGTCTTGCCGCTCCATTGTCATCTAACTGCTGGAGTACCCCTCCAATGCTTGTTCCTGACGCGTCTGTGGTGAGAAGGAAGTCTTTCTCAAAATTAGGGAACTGTAATACCACCTTCTCTGACATTTCTTTCTTTAGTTCCTCGAACGCTCGTTGTGCGTTTCCATTCCATTCTAAGGGAGAACAATCATTCTTTTTGTGTGGCCTTCTCTTTCCTTTCAGTAGTGTGTTTAATGGCCCTACAATTTCTGAGAACCTACGTATGAACTTGCGGAAGTAGTTCATTAGTCCGAGGAACGCCTGTAATTCTTTAACGGTCTTAGGTACGGGTACTCTTTTGATAGCTTCTACCTTACTATCCTGAGACTTTAACCCTTGTGCCCCGACAATATGCCCTAAGTACTCAACTTCTTCCTTAAAGAATTCACATTTTTTCAACCTAAGCTTGAGTTTAGCCTCACGTAATCGATCTAGTACTTTACGCAAGTTGTACACATGATCATTCAAGTTTTTCCCTTGAACGACTATGTCATCCAAGTAAACTTGGGTTGAGGTACCTATTAATCCGGTTAATGCTTTATTTACTATTCTCTGGAAACAAGAGGGGGCTGTTTTCAAACCAAAAGGCATGGAGGTAAACTCCCAATGTCCGTTTGGAGATGAAAAATCTGTCTTTTCTATACTATCTTCCGATAAAGGAATTTGATTATAGCCTTGCCTCATATCCAAACAACTGAAAATCTTACTTTTCCCTAATTGACTGAGGATGTGCTGAATATTAGGTAAAGGGTACCTGTCATCAATTACCTTGCTATTTAAGGCTCGGAAATCCAGACGAAGTCGGACTCCACCATCCTTCTTAGCTACAGGTACCAAGGGACTATTATAAGCAGAGTATGAGGGGCGAATGATACCTTGACTATGTAAGATATCAAGCTGCTCCTTCACTTGATAATAATACCGTACAGGTATGGGGTAAGGTTTACGATATACTGCACCTCCTCCTTCCTGTTTAATAGTATGAAAGAAATAAGGTGTGACGGTTAAAGCGTCTTGATCTAAAGAAAATACATCATCATACTCAGACATGAGGCTAGACAGTACACTGTGCTCTTTCGTACCTCTCTTTGTCTTTTCACCTACAATCTCCAGGAGCGCTTTTTGTCTCTCCTCCTTCATCTGTCTTTGTGGGTAATTACTTTCACCCGCTACCATTGGTAACTCTGTTATATACTCTTGCGCCTGGCAGGGCTGAACAGCTCCTATAGTCTTGTGATCTTCGATCTCCAGCTTCTCACTCTCTACATTAATATACTGTGTAGTGAATATGGAATGAATACTATTTATAGCGTGAAGCTGCACTATTCCTGGACACAAAGCACGGGCTTGTATGTTTCCTTCACAAGACATGAACATCGCCTCTTTCACACCAGTAGTTGGAGTTGTGAGTGTTATGAAGCCAGCCGTGGAAGGGAGCAGGGTCACGGGTTCTAGTGCACTTTCTCGTGTGAATGCCTGCTGGGGCCATGATTCACTAGCTACGTCACTTGGGTTCTCGGCTTCCCCGCACTCGTCTGTGATAACGTCGGGTTGCAACTGGACGACCGTCACTCTGTCATCTGTTTGAGGCCTTGTTGCCACACTCTTTCCGTTGACTTTTATTTCTATTTGATTACCTCCTTTTCGCTTCTGAATCGCGAAATCTATATTTCTTTTCCTGAGGTAATCACGTCCTATAACAATCAGTGTGGGCAGTCTAAAACTGTTTACGACGACCATTTCGTTACTCGTCGTTGTCTCACCAACTTTTACCTTTACTTTTACCTTTCCTTGGTTTTGGATGGCCGTCCGATCTATAGAAAATATATTGGCTTTCTCTTCCATGCTATCTTCTACCTCTAATCCTTGGAGATACTCAGCTTCTATCAAACTCACACATGCACCTGTATCCAACATTGCAATAATAGGTCTATAACTTCCTTTTTTAGTCTTAATACCTAACTTAATTGCAATCAGCCCATAAACTGTACTTAACCCGCAGTTTTCTTCCTTCATGTCGCCTCTTTGTATGTTACCTACCAATGGTTCAACCATAATGATTTTTGGGCATTTTTTTTATTAGTGAAAGGGGGAGGTCCATTCACTCTTTGATTAGGTCGTGGGCCGCCTCCTTGACGTCTCTGGCGACAGTTATCGACGTACTGGAGAGCTTTCTCATACACTATCAGGTGTTTATCATAATATTTACTTGCTAAGAAGCACCTGAAGCTTCTAGGCATAGAGGTCATGAAGGTTGAGACCATGTTTTTGTTGACCTCGTCCTTCAGGTGAGGCTCTTGACCTATAATATTTTGCCTTAGGACATTTAGTCTCACATAGAATTCGGTTATTGTCTCTCCAGGTTTACGAGTACCGACGCTCGACTCCCTCTTCAAATCCTGTTTTTCCTGTGCCTCAGGAAATACTCTCCTCAATCCTTCCTTGATTGGATTCCATGTATATCCTAATTCTTGTATGCAAGATATGATAAACGTGCGGGCTGCCCCTAATGCATACTGTTTACATAATTCTATTCTGCCCATTTCCGACCAATTTATTCTGGTTCGGTTTTCTATGTCACCAATCCATTTGGTGACACTGGGCTCACAAATATACATGGGGTCTTTGCCGTATTTGTCATATCCGCCACAAAAATATAAAAGACCTAGAGCTTTACTGAAGTTATCCTTAGAGGTATTTGAGATTAGCTGAGCTAGGTCCTGCGACCCGATCAGCGCAGTTGTTTGTCCAACTGGTTTGGCAGTTGCCCCTACGGTACTACTGACCTGTGACGGCAACATCTGTGCTTGAGTGTTATGATTTGGAGAATGTGGCAGTGTACCAGAGTGCCCTCCAAATGTGTATCCTGGGTCCTCCTCATCTACTAATTCTGTGGGTCTGTTTTGTTGGCCCCCGTTGTCTGACATGATTGTTAAATTGTCGTGAGTGTGATACCAATTTGTACCCTCGTCACTATCACAACTGAAACGACTCGGTGCCCTATTGATTATCACAAAAAAGTAACGATGATGGAAGCGTTTCTCACCCTTATTTGTTCGGAATTCAGAAACTATTTGTTTGTCTCACACCCCACTGTAGCTGCCACCATTGTTGTAACCCGTCCTGGGTTGCAGGTGCTTTTGACTGATAGAGACAAGTAAAGAAACAATAAAAAAAATAAAATAAAGAATTAAAATTAGAAGTCCCCGTTTACTTTAATCACCCCTGCACTCCACAGTCCAAGACGGTTTTCTATTTCTTCGGGACGAGGATTCTAGGATGTGAGAGCAAACACTGTATTCCTTTACTTACTTTATTAACAAAGAAATTAGAAGTGACGATTTACCGACACTTCTCAGGAGCCCAGGGTTCTGGGAAAATCCTGGTACACTTGACAATATACCTATCTGCCTAGTAAATTATAATACTATCGAGGGACGCTAGCTATAGGTGCCCTCGTCTTCTATACTACTAACCTGATTATATAAATGGTGTCTTCTCGAACGAGAACCTACCAACATGCGTAAACACGCCTAACACTAACACATCCTAAATGAAATATATATATTGTCCAGCCTCTTCCTCTTCAACACTCCACTTTTTAGTACTCACGAATACCCAGCACGTCACAGCAGGCCTCCGTCTTCCTCGGATCCGGTTCACGTCGGTATATCTTCTTACCACGCCCTCCGTCTTCGCCTTGCCTCTTAATGCTGGCACTGTGAGTTCTCTCTTAACACCCAGACTTAGTTAGTCTGTGGTGTGGATCAATTATAAATGTTTCCCCGTATTGGGAAACCCAAAAATGCTACTTCTCCCTGATAACGGAATGAGCTTGTTGATCCTTGTGGGTTCGACGCCTCCTTATCTATCGAGGGTCTGGTGGGCCTTGTGCCCTGCTTATTCTATTGTCTTCTGGGATAAGGCTTAAGCACTTGTCCTCTCTTGTATGGTGCTTCTGGCTGACTGACTGTTCCCTCCTCTATAGAATGGTTTGTAGTCTCGGGTTCCTCCATCTATTAGTGAGTGTCATTCCCGTGTTGTTAGCTCACATGTTGGCGCTGTATGGGTGCGACTTGCGGAAGGAGGCGTTGCTACAACAGTGGTTCTATGGTGCGCTATCGGCTTTGGAGGGGACGTTTCTCGGTCGCCTTACTTCCGGAGCTGCCGGTGTTATTCGTGTGCTCTCCTGTTCTTCCCTCTGTTCTCCATTGTTCTCTAGTTCCTCCTCAGGCCCTTCTTGTATGGCTCCGGCTTCCCACATCATGATTTATTTTTCATCCAATTTCTTATGAATTCATCCTGATAAGTCTTCACCGTCCTTCCTGCGTCATGCTTTTTTTCAATTCATTTTTTTTCTAAACATTTTTATGTCCTTCTGTAAACAACTATAACTTGACGGAAGTAAAGCCTCCTGTAATTGTAAATGAACCGGTGAATGTTCATATTCACTTCTGGCGAAAATTTTTTGACGTTTCTTTTTTCTCTGTGAATTATAATATATATATATATATATATATATATATATATATATATATATATATATATATATATATATATATATATATATATAAACACACACACACACACACACACACACACACACACACACACACACACACACACACGCATACACACACACACACACACACACACACACGCTAATACTAACACACACACACACACACACACACACACATGTTATTATATATGATATTATAACATATTATGATATATATGATATATATAACATATTATGCATGTAGTCACTCTTGACACTGAATATAAAAAGCCCAGCTCATCATTATTCTAAACACACACACACACACACACACACACACACACACACACACACACACACACACACACACACACACACACACATAGACATAAAGAAAGCAGCGTTCAACGTGGTGTTCCAGTGAGCAGCAACATCAGCAATAAGTTGAGTCGTCGTGGCAGTATAGGTGCCAAACACTCCCTGCACCACACCAATAACACCAGGCTCCCTGTGCACCCTTGTGTCCCTACTGGAAACATGTCGGTCAAATTACTGAGCTGGCGTCCTTGCCAGCCCTCCTTTGGCATCAAGACAGCCACTGAGGAGCAGAGAAAGGTAAGGGATTGCGGAAAGGCACATTGCTCTTTGCTTTGTAATCTATTCTCAACTCCTCTGACTATACTCTTCAACCAGTCTATTGTAACTGGAAGCTTTCCAGCTATATTGAAAGTTGCCAAGATCACCCCCATTCACAAATCTGGATCCATGAATGACCCTAAAAATTACCGACCAATTTCTTAACTCACAATTTTCTCAAAAATATTTGAAACTCTTATGAAAATACATCTAACACGTTATATGGAAAACAAAAAAAATCTAAATCCCTCACAGTTTGGTTTTCGACCAAAATGCAATAATTTCATAGCACTAAATAGATTCTCCAATGCAGTGTTTTCTGCCATTGACAATAAGCTCTCTGTACTATCCATATTTATCGACTTTGCTAAAGCTTTCGATACAGTCAATCACAACATTCTTCTTAGTAAAATGCATCATTATGGAATTCGTGGCACAATACTCTCATGGTTTAAGGATTATCTATCAAACAGACAGCAACATGTTATCTTTAATGGTGAAAAGTCTTCCACAACATTAGTTACACTAGGTGTCCCACAAGGTAGTGTCTTAGGTCCTCTGTTGTTTTTAATATATATTAATGACATTTCAGATATATTTTCGGAGGCTAAAACAATATTATTTGCTGATGACATGACCGTATACCTGACTGGTCCAAATCCAGATCAGCTCATACATTGTGCTAATAATGAACTTCAAAAACTTCATGAATGGTGCCTATGCAACAGACTCACTATTAATACTAACAAAACTTATTTCATGCTATTTACAATAAAACGTACACTAACTCTTCCTCAACTACATATAAATAATAAATTAATCACTAAAACTAATCAAATCAAATTTCTTGGTGTTACCTATGATGACTCTCTAACTTTCAAGTATCACATAAATAATCTCACTTTAAAAATTTCAAGACACATTGCCCTACTCTATCAAATAAAAGATCTCATGCCACAAGATGTACTTAAAACCATTTATTATGCTCATATTTATCCATTACTAACATACTGCAATCCCATATGGTGCACTACATACCCTACTTATCTAATTCCTTTAAAATTACAACTTTAAAAAATAGTAAGAATAATAACAAACAGTAACTATCTTGAACATACAAATCCACTATTTAGAAGCACTAAAATCTTGAAATTAGAAGATATCACTAAAGTTGCTATAGCCACCTTTATGTATGCAAATAAAAATACTATACAAAACTTACTACCATCTTATGACCATAACACCCGTCATCGTGATAACCTCACCCTTCCTCTACATCGACTTACAAAATTTCAACACTCCATTTCTTACCTTGGCCCTGTTGTGTGGAACTCTATTCCTCCCGAAATTCAAGATGCACCCTCCATCAGCATATTCACAAATAGACTTAAAAATAATATTCTAACCACTTACTAACACTGATATAATAATGTCATGTAACCTGTCTCAATATTACAGATTATAGCCATGTGTGTATTAAAACCATGCATATATTGTTAATCAAGTCTACTGTACCTGGACCTATATGAACTGAAACTGCTGCCACTGGATTCTGATACAATTACCATCATGTATCATGATACCTAATGATACTAACTAATATTAACTACATATTTTGCTACATTGAGATATAAATTTACAATATTTATTATTATCAAAAATATAGTATATATAAATACAATATAAATTTTAACAAGAAATATAGTAAATGGTGTATGAGCGCTGTCCGAGGACAGAGCGTGACAAGTTGAAGTAGAAGGGATTGTGTATAACGCAATAGAATACATAAACATAAAAACAAAAGAAAAACATAAATAAAGATACATAACGAGTGCATTGAAATAATGAAAATAATGAAAAATATAAAAATACAAAGTTTATAATAGTTGTAGCTACTCGACCTTAAGAGAACGGGTACCACACGTACCACACGTCTTTTAAGGGGAGACAGCTACAATACTCCCCCCCTTAGTGACGAGGAAGGAGGAAAGATATCTTGGTAGTGTGGTGCTGCTGTTGTTGTGTTGCCGATTTAATGGTAGAGATGTCTGGGGCCAACAGATATGCCGGCTTGACTCGGTCGATGGCCACCGCGTCCTGAACGCCGTTCCTGTCAATGGTGACAGTGTTCCTGGTCCGTCTCAGGACGAGGTAGGGTCCTTGGTAGGGCTGCGTTAGAGGACGGCGGACGGCATCCACGCGTATGAAGACGTGGGTACAGGTGTCGAGGTCCTGGCTCACAAAGGTCCTCATCGGGGAAGAACGAGGCTGCACTGGCTGAAGGTTTCTCATGACACCTTTGAGGCGGGAGGCAAAGTCTTGGGCACTGCAGGGTGCAGGGTCGGATGTTTTAACCAGTAGTTCGCCTGGGAGCCTAAGGTTGGTGCCGTAAACCAGCTCAGCCGAGGAGTGATGCAGGTCTTCCTTTAGGGAGGATCTGATGCCGAGGAGAACAATGGGGAGAGCCAAGGACCAGTTCTCTCGTTGGGTGGAAGCCATGAGGGAGGACTTCAGTTGGCGATGGAACCGTTCGACCATGCCGTTGGCCTGAGGGTGGTAGCTGGAAGTCCTGTAGCGGCGGATGCCGAGCAGGGTCATGACCTTGTTCCACACGTTGGCCTCGAACTGGCCGCCGCGGTCTGAGGTGAGGCTGAGAGGGACACCGAACCTGGAGACCCAAGTAGCGATGAAAGCATGGGCGACGGTGTCCATTGTGATGTCAGCGATGGGGGCGGCTTCGGCCCAACGTGTAAAACGATCCACACAGGTGAGGATGTAGCGATGACCGGCAGAGGGTGGCAGGGGACCGACCAGATCAATGTGGATGTGGTCGAATCTTTCCGTGACGGGTGTGAAAGTGCCGGGCAGAGAGTGAGTGTGTCGAGTCACCTTGGAGGCTTGACAGTTGGTGCAGGTACGAGTCCAGAGTCTGATGTCCTTGTTGATGCCCTCCCAGATGAAACGAGACGTCATCAAGTGTTGTGTAGCTCGGATACCAGGGTGAGAGAGGTCGTGGAGCTGACGGAAGGCCTGGTAGCGATGTCGCTATGGCAGATAGGGACGGACAGCGTCTGTAGAAACGTCAGCGTAGAGAGTGACCTTGGTGCCTGGGAGCGTAAGTTTCTTCATCTTGAGCGCCGGATTGTGCAGTAGCTTGTCCAGTTCGGCGTCGCCGGACTGGTCAGCAGCTATGACGGCGTAATCAAGAGAAGATGTCACAGCAGTAATGTTGCGAGAGAGGGCGTCTGCTGGAGCGTTGTCTGCACCTTTGATGTACCTAATATCGGTGGTGAACTGAGAAATGTAGTCCATGTGGCGGAACTGCCGTGGAGTGTAGGAATCCTTGTTTCTCAGGAAAACAGTAGTAAGCGGTTTGTGGTCGGTGTACATATGGAAGCGACGGCCTTCAATGAAGTAGCGGAAACGCTTGACAGCTTTGAAGATGGCGAGAAGTTCTCGATCGTATGCGCTGTACTTGGTTTCGGCCGTGTTGAGCTTCTGTGAGAAGAAGGCAATCGGCTTCCAGGCGTTGTCGACGAGTTGTTGGAGGATGGCACCAGTCCCAGTGTCGGAGGCGTCTGTCACTATGGAAGTCTCAGCGTCAGGAGATGGGAAAGACAGCATGAATGTGTCGCTGAGGGACTTCTTAGCTGCCAGGAAAGCAGCGTCAGCGTCTGGAGTCCAATTGAGAGTGACAGACTGGCCACGCTTACAGGGCTTGACCATGGCGTAGAGTGGTTGAAGCAGGAGAGAGCAGTGTGGGATGAAGCGGTTGTAGTAATTAATCATACCCAGGAATTCTTTGAGTTTGCGCTGGGTGGACGGCTTCGGGAACTGCTTAATGGCTTCACACTTCGTATGGAGTGGAGCGATGCCTGCTGGAGTTACAGTGTGGCCGAGGAAGGTGAGAGAAGTGACACCAAACTCAGACTTGTCCACATTGATCTGTACGCCATAGTCTTGTAAGCGGGTGAGGACTTGGTGAAGGTGTTGTCGGTGTGAGGCTTCATCTGGGCTCGCGATGAGTAGATCGTCGATGTACGCGAAGCAGAAGGGCAAGCCTCGAAGAACCTCGTCAATGAAACGTTGGAAGGTCTGGGCCGCATTCATGATTCCAAAGGGCATCCTGACATACTCAAATAGACCGAAGGGCGTGATGATGGCGGTCTTTGGTATGTCGTCAGGGTGTACTGGAATCTGATGAAAGGCCTTGACGAGGTCTATGCGTGAGAAGATGGCGGAGCCAGCGAGCTGGGACGAGAACTCCTGGATGTTTGGCACGGGATATCTATCCATCTGGGTGTGAGAGTTGAGGGCACGGTAGTCTCCACAGGGCCGTATGTCGCCGTTTTTCTTGGGGACGACGTGGAGGGCTGATGACCAGTTGCTGCTGCTTGGCCGCACAATACCTTGGCGCATCAGAGACTCGAACTCGGCCTTGGCTTGTCGGTAGCGTTCTGGAGCTAAACGACGGGCCTTGGCGTGTACTGGTGGTCCTGTTGTCTCGATGTGATGCATGACGTGGTGTTTGACAGGCAAGCTGGCTGAGTAAGGCTGGGTCAGCGTAGGGAAAGACTTAAGCAGGTCAGCAAACTGGTGGTCCTTTTGGATGACAGCGAGGTGCGTGCTGTTACCTGGCGCTGGTTGTGCTGTGGAGGAGATGGAGGTGAGTGGGTCAACCAACTTTTGACCTTTGACGTCCACCAAGAGGTTGAAGTGCCTTAGAAAGTCTGCTCCGAGGATTGCCTGCGAGACGTTCCCGACATAGAAGGTTCATTCGAAGGAACGTCGGAGGTAGAGGTTCAGTTGCAAGGTGTGCCGTGAGTAGACCGGTATCTTGGTTCCGTTAGCGGCGAAGAGATGCAAGATGGGAGGTAGGGTTCGTAGATTGGCGGTCGCGGGGATGATACTGACGTCGGCGCCGGTATCAATCAGGAACCTTATGTTAGAGCAACTGTCGTGAAGGTGAAGCAGCGCTGAGGATTGGCGAGCAGCGCGCTGCACTAATACTCGCCCTTTTTGTTTGACGCCTTGTATGCGCATGGGGCGGCACACTTCGAGGCTCTGTCGCCGTAGTTACTGTGGTACCAGCAAAGCCCTGGGCTTCTCGAGTGGGGACGGTGCTGGCGGTGTTGAGGAGTGGGGGAGCGGGACCGTTGGCGGTCCTGGAACTGCTTCTTGAGGGAAGTGACCTCAGTCGTTAGCTGGGATACCAGCTTGGTGAGCTGAGCGAGCTGAGTGTTGTCCTGAGGAGTAGTAACTGAGGACACTGAAGAAGCCTGTGGTGTAGGGATGGTTGCCATAAAGTCGTCTGCCAACTTAGCGATAGCATTAGGGTCTAGGCTGTCCTTGATGCTGAAAAGGGCGAGCTGTGTAGCGGGAGGCAAACGTTGATAAAACAGCTGTTTGAACAACTCGGGGTCAAAGGTGTCGTATTTGTCTCCGAGTAGCTGCTTCATGCGACGCAGTAGATCTGTAGGCTTCTCATCACCCAATTCATCCTTGGCGAACAGCTCTTTGAGGCGGGTGGCAATAGAAGACTGAAGTGTTGAGAGTAGAGCAGTCTTCAGGTCTTCATAAGGAGTGGTGGAGGTGGAAGCTTTTGATATGACGTCGGAGACTTGTGGAAGGACGTCAGTAGGCAGGAGGCTAGCAGCATGGGTGAACTGGGTGAGGCTATTGGAGATTTTGGATGCCTTAAATCCGCACTCCAAAACAGCGAACCACATAGACGGGTTCTGTGGGCAGAAAGGTGGCGATCTGAGTGCCACGGCTGCTGCAGTGTGGAGGTCGTCGTTGTCAGGCATGGTGAAGTCGATTGTTGAACTGAGTGGCAGAAGCGCTGGTGTGAACGGGTCGCAGTGGCTCAGGGAACGAACCAGGTAACACTATTGACACTGGTGTATAAACACGTCCCATGTAGGGCACCTTGGACACTAAAGCACTGAGTGTCCGGGAAGGCACTGTAATGTAACACTGCAACACTGAGTAATGTTGTGGCACTGTAACTACGCCGGGGACTCACTGAACACAGGTGGGAGCACTATGCACTGTAGGTAAGTAATCCACGGGAGATAGAGTAATCCACAGGGCGATGAGTAATCCACAGAGCGGTGAGTAATCCACAGAGCGGTGAGTAATCCACAGGGCGATGAGTGGTGATGGTGTAGTTAATCACTTTAACGCCGCGAGGCGGGGGGGCAGGGATTGGATATTAATATGCACTGAGGGTGCAAAGGGGTGTGTTGAAGACACAAGGCCGCTCTGTGGGCTTGCTGAGAGCACTGGGGCCGAGCAGAAATGCTCATGGGGCCATACCAATGACGTAGAGAGGGCGTCAAAGGTGGTAGGGGCCGCGCAAAGGGCGCTTGAGGCCGTTGGAGACGCAGGAAAGGCGTCTAGGGAGGCATGGGCCGCGCTTAACGCGCATAGGCCGTGCCAAAGACGCAGTGACGGCGTCTGAAATGGCACAGAAGGTGCTAGGGTGGGTGGGAGGGGATAACCTCACAAGTGGCAATTACACAGAAGTGTAATTTTCTCCTGACCTTAGGCTCAACCCTGCGAACACCATAGAGGAGGCAGGGCTATTTGCCAAAAGGAGTGATCTAGCGAATAAGTCTAATGACTCAGGCCATCACACTGGGAGAAATGTGCTCTTTTATAGCACAGGCTATATGCCACTTATAACCATAGCTAGTCACTCTGGGTCACCAATTGAAAGAGCTGATGCTCAGGAGTGCTGTGTAGCTAGTTGGTTGACTGGAGAGAGAAAACTCGACCTCCAGTTGAAGTTATTTATTATCTTTTTTTTTTTTAAAGGTTTATTATGTAATAATGTACACTTATACATGGCATATATATACAAATGTACATGTTACACAAAGCGGGGAGCCCGCCGGTGTAGTAGTGAGTCAAGACACGGCGGTGTGTCCCGCGCGTGGCTTGTCTGTTACTGGTGGGTGGTGGCGGTCCTCACCACCCGTCGCCCGGCTTGGGCGCGGGCGGCGATCAGCGCGGGGGCGGTGCTGTTCGCAGCACCTTCAGCAGCACATTTGTGTCTCCTGCAGGAGAACCAGATCCAGGTCCTCCTGGAAGACGGCTTGCAGTACCTGGTGTTTCTTGGGGCGGAGGCCCTGCACATTCCACTGCAGCACCCTCAGCGTGGGCGCCGGCGCGTAGGCTGGGTGGGCGGTGCTTTCACTCCGCACCTCCATCTTGGTTGTGGGCGTGCGGTGGGTGGAGAAGGTGTTGGGTGGGCTCCTTCGTCGTTGAAGGTGACGGTGGGGGCTGGAGGGCGCCCCCTAAGACGTCGGTGAGCATCTCTTCGTGGAGGAGTGCTTCGAGGTCCTGCTCGGTGATGGCTGCGGTGCCCTGCCGGCGGTCAAGCAGCCTCTTTATCAGTCGCACCACACACACAAGGATGACGTCTACAATGGCGTTGTCCTCTTCATTCAGTCCCTCACCGTGGCCAGAGGGTCGAGACTCTGTCGGTGGTTGGGCATTGGGCAGCGCCGTGGGCTGCTCCTCGACGAGGCGGGCGTGGTGGGCGCGGTCCCTGCGTCCTCCCCTCCTCTGTGGCTGGGGGACCAAGGAGGTGGGAGGCTGGGTGGAGGTGTGGGCGGAGTTAACGGTGGTGCGGCTGCTGGTCGCTGCCTGCCCCTCCCCCTGCCCTCCCTCGACCTGTCCTGAGCCGGGCCGTTGAGGGGTGGGGGGCGGGTGGAAGGCCGGCCTGTCTGGTGGCGTGGGAACAAAGCGTCGCCTGCCTTGTTGCTGGGGGGGTTCCCTCTGCTGCTGCTGCTGTGGTAGTCCGCTCGCTGCCTGCCACTCCCCCTCCCCTGGTCCGCCCTGACGTGTGCCGGGCCGGCCAGGGGTGGGGGGTGGGTGGGTGACCCATTCTGACCTGGCTGGTGGTGGCGCGGGAACAAGGTGGCGGTTTCTCTGTTGCTGGGGGTGGCCATGTGGTTCCCTCTGCTGCTGCTGCTGCTGCTGCTGCTGGTGTCCCTGTGGCATCCTCCTCATGCGTTCGGGGCACTTCACGTTCCACGCGTGGTGCCCCTTGGTGCAGTTAGGGCACCGTGCCGTGGTGACCTCGCTGGCCTTGTGGCGATCGATGCACTGCTCCGTGGGGTGCGCTTGGCTGCATACGCCACACCTGACGGGGTGTTGGCACGTGGCCTGGAGGTGCCCGAAGCGCTGGCACTTGTAGCACCTCACCGGCTCACCCTGGTAGGGGCGCAGGGCATAGCGTCCCCAGCTGCCCAGGTCCAGCTTGGGGGGCGGCGGCCCCTCGTACACCAACAAGATCTGCCTCGTGGGGACCTTGTCTCTGTGCGCCCGAAGCCGTCTTGCCGAGAGCACGTGGGGGTGGGCCTCGACAGCCTGGAGGGGGAGGGTGATGGGGTAGGGCTCCAGCACCACCTTGTGCCTCCTCACGCTGGGGTCGAGCAGGATCACACGGTCCCCTTCCTCGGCGAGGCGGCGCAGCAGGGCCTCCGACCAGTCGTCCTTCGGGGTGAGGACGTATTCGCTGGTGAGCGTGGGGCGTACGTTTATACGCAGGGCAGGGTGCGCGCTCTCCAGCTCCGTCACAGTCTGGTATGCACTGGTGGTGTCGTCCTGGTGCACAAGCTTGAACTTGGGCCGGGGGCCTCGTCGGGAGTTCGTGACCGTTTCCCAGCCTCCCTCGTCCTCCTGCTGGGCCTCGGTCTTGGGGCTCTCGTCAATAACGAGGCGACCGCTATCATCGCTGGGGGCCTCCTCTGCGTGGGAGAACTCCGGCTCCAAGCTGCGGGCGGTCCTCTTCGGCGTGGAGGTCTCCGCCGGTGATGCTGAAAGTGAGCGGTTCAGCGTCCGCTTAACCCCTGGGGTGGCTACGGGCGCCAGCCCTTGCACTGCACTGGTCACTGAGGTCATGGTGGCGTTGCAAGGCACACACTATCACTGTTACTGAGGGCATGGAAGCGAGGGGCACGTGTCACTAAGCGCGTCGGACATGCGAGTTCACAACATGATCGTGGGGTGGTGGTGGTGGAGTGAGAGCGTCGTGAGAGCTTACAGCCAACACGTCCTCCCTCTCTCGCGACCCGCGCGCAACTGTTATTTATTATCAAAAATATAGTATATATAAATACAATATAAATTTTAACAAGAAATATAGTAAATGGTGTATGAGCGCTGTCCGAGGACAGAGCGTGACAAGTTGAAGTAGAAGGGATTGTGTATAACGCAATAGAATACATAAACATAAAAACAAAAGAAAAACATAAATAAAGATACATAACGAGTGCATTGAAATAATGAAAATAATGAAAAATATAAAAATACAAAGTTTATAATAGTTGTAGCTACTCGACCTTAAGAGAACGGGTACCACACGTACCACACGTCTTTTAAGGGGAGACCGCTACATATGTATATGTATATGTATATATGTGTATATATGTATATGTGTGTATATATATGTGTGTGTATATATATATATATATATATATATATATATATATATATATATATATATATATATATATATATATATATATATGTATATGTATATATGTGTGTATATGTATATGTATGTATATATGTATATATATATATATATTTATATATATATGTGTGTATGCGTATGTATATGTATATGTATGTGTATATATATATATATATATATATATATATATATATATATATATATATATATATATATATATATATACATATATATATATATATATATATATATATATATATATATATATATATATATATATATATATATATATATATATGTATATGTATGTGTGTGTGTATATATATGTATGTGTATATGTATATATATATATATATATATATATATATATATATATATATATATATATATATATATATATATATATATATATATATATATATATATGTATGGGCATGTGAGTATGTATGTATATGTATATGAGCATGTGTATGTACATACATATGTATATGTGTGTTTGTATATGTATACGTTTGTGCATGTGTGTGGGTATGTGTATATGTGTCTGTACGAATGTGTTTATGTGTATATATGCATGTGCTTAAATATATGTGTATGTATAAATAGCTATATATATGTGTGTATACGTGTATGTATGTACTGATTATGTGTATATGTACATAATATAATTCTACATTGCTACTGTAGTTATCAATAAATGTTCAAATGTTCAAATGTTCACAAGAACGTTGAAACCTGGTGAAGGATGTAAGCTAGTATGTACAATCATGTTTCAGTATAGAGCAAGGGCAAGGCAGGTTCAGCAGTAGGTGCACGCTTTGTGCCAGATTCCCCTTCACTAAAAAGCATGTGCGTGTTACCATAAAAAAAAAAAAATATATATATAATACACGTACCATATATATCTACTTATAAGACGGTATGAAATGTGAACCTTAAATCCTGTGGTGTACAGGACGTTGTTAGGTAATGATTGACGGTAGGCTTACCATTGCCTTGGTGACAACAAATAATTTCTACTGAAAACTGGAGCTTGATGAGTAAATTGATCAGGACGTGTAATGTAACAATGTTAATGGTTGCAAACAGTATGATATGTGTTGAGAAGTATGATGTGCCACTGTCGTCTCTTATATATACGTCGAGAATATACATGAGTGGTATATGAATTAACGGCAGGCAAAAGAAGAAGTCACGTGGGCTTATTTAAACTCTCACTCTATTACCAGTAGTCTCCAGGGTAACATTACAGTACGTGTATTAGAATTCAGTTATCACAAGTTATTCCAGGAGGATTGACATCATAGGTACAACCACTGGATGTGTCTAAACAAGCCATTTAAAGATCCCATTCAAGAATAGTGGAATGAGTGAATAGTTATAGTGGCGAAAAGGAGGAAACATACGTGTTCCACAGTTGGATGTTTTGTGTAACTTTGCCATAACAGTCTGGAATAATATTGGATGGTGTGGAGAATGACTACTAGTAGAAAGATGAAGAGGAAGCCGAACCTGAAGCCACAACATATGATTCGGTGTTTGATCCCTACGATGACTGTCTAACAAATATATCACAAAATGTCATTGATAAACTTATGATGTCAGATGATGAACATGATGACGATTTTGAAGAATTGTAAAGTCATAACCATTTTAGTTAAAATAAAATAAAAATTTAGAAATGTTTTTAAATGCCAATAGAATTTTAAGACCACCCATAGACTACACCATACTTGACTGGACATTCGCGACAATCGCTGACAGACGATATTACATGTAGGCCCTATAGATTCCGCTGCTATGAGTGATGACAGATAATACTTCATATATCAGTTCATATTCTACTTAGGACATTGTATTTCATGTCTTTACAATCAGTAATGATTGCTGAACCATGGCTGAACCTAAAAAAATATTTTACAACTTTTGCAAATAGGAAATTAACATAAAGATTACAAGTTTGAGTGAAAAATCGTGTGGGAGTTGTGTATAAAGCATATTGTTTATAGCAAAAATTTCTGGCAAATTCGCAATAATGTTGAATAACTTAAACATTAACTAGAAATATATAGAGTACTTTTTAATGGATAGGTAATATATATAGTCAGAAATAAACGATATATGATAAAATAACTAGTATCCCTCTAGCGGCGGCATCATCAACCACTGAACAAAACAATGGAGACGTGCAGATGAGAGGGAGAGTTAACATTTAGAGACACCATTATTACCTTGTCCTTACCGCACGTACCGCCTATCACAGCATTGCACAGATACACGTACACAGCCGTGCCGCCAAGTAATATAGGTAATTATGATGTGTTATTAGTAGCGTTTTGTTACGTCTGCAACATAGCCCAGCACAACATACTCTCATCACTAAACACTAAGCATCCATCCTTCATCTGCCAACATAGCCCAGCACAATATACTCTCCCATCACTAAACACTAAGCATCCATCCTTCATCCTGCAACATAGCCCAGTGTTGAGCCTGAACACTGCGCTTAATCACAGTGCAGGCTGAAGTCGCTGCCACCACCCTGCAGATTGCAAGCTGCAAGGAACTTAACTATGGTAGTGTGTCGAGGGCAAGGCGGGTGGATCTATTCTCCTTCTTGCTCGTCGCGTTCTCGTAGTCGTTTGCAGGATTGTAGGATTGTAGGATATCAGCGTGATGTGTGTTACGTGTTCATTGCAATAGTTCACTCACTCACCTCAAACTCTCACTCACTCTGGTTAAATAGTAAGCTTGTATCACTACATGTTTATTTGAGTAAAAGTAGGTACACTTGGTGTCACCGATTCAGGACGTCTGCTCTCGCCCAGAGCCAAGACTGAAGTGACTGACATATCTTACAGCTAAC
>JAXIVD010000358.1:157500-175311 GCA_036785275.1 Cancer borealis
TATTCTCTCTCTCTCTCTCTCTCTCTCTCTCTCTCTCTCTCTCTCTCTCTCTCTCTCTCTCTCTCTCTCTCTCTCTCTCTCTCTCTCTCTCTCCTAATAAATTAATAGATAATTCAATAAATAAATGAAAATGATAATATTAATATTAGTAGTGCTAATCTACCTATCTATAAACTAGGCTGTTATCCCCTTAAAGTGGGTATCCAAGACAAGGCACACTAGGGTTCGTGGAGACATTACCCTCCCCTTCCCCTCTGTGCCTTGTCTTTTTGTAGGACAGCATACAGAGGAGAGGCTTCCCAGACCCCTCGCTCTGCTGCTTTTGTCACCTTTGCAAACCACAGGGATTAGTTGTAGAATTCTTGTAGCCATCACCATAGGACAAATGAACACCAATACATAACAAAAAGAAAGCATTTTCCGAGTAGTGTTTAGGTGTACACGACCAATTATCCAGGTGATTCAGCTCTTCACCAAGTGACAAGAGTGTACTGTAGGTGTGCGTGGCTGGTGACCTTTATTGCTTGCAAGGATTGGCTCCCAGAGGTGTACAATTATCACACACGACTTGTGTGTCTCCTTTCCGATTTGTATAAACATATACATTATACACACGTAAATACGTAACCATGTACACATACATATATACATATGCATGTAATTATACATACATACATACATGAGATGGTTAATTGACGACTTCAGAATTACAAGGTCACAAATCCCAATAAAGAGAGAGAGAAAGAGAGCGAGAGAAAACAAAAAAACTACCTACAAAGTTAAGTGTCAATCCTCTGTCTTGTGGAGGTGTAACTTGAGAACCTAAAATTTTTACCATGTCAAGGTGTAGGAGTCTCCCCTTAAAACTTAGAGAACGTGCCACACCCGTTCCCTAAGTATGTACGTCGAGCAGCCTCAACTATTACAAACCTTGTATTTTTATATTTTTCATTATTTTCATTGTACTCATCATGTATCTTTATTTATGTTTTTCTTTTGTATATGTTTATGTATTTTATTGCGCTGCAGACCAACCCTTCAACATCAACTTGGCGCGCTGTGTCCTCAGTCAGCGCGCATTCACCATTTATGATATTTATTGTTAAACTTTATATTTTGTTTATAGTTACTATATTTTTGATAATAAATAACAGTTGCGCGCGGGTCGCGAGAGAGGGAGGACGTGTTGGCTGTAAGCTCTCACGACGCTCTCACTCCACCACCACCACCCCACGATTTTGTTGTGAACTCGCATGTCCGACGCGCTTAGTGAGTGACACGTGCCCTCGCTTCCATGCCCTCAGTAACAGTGATAGTGTGTGCCTTGCAACGCCACCATGACCTCAGTGACCAGTGCAGTGCAAGGGCTGGCGCCCGTAGCCACCCCAGGGGTTAAGCGGACGCTGAACCGCTCACTTTCAGCATCACCGGCGGAGACCTCCACGCCGAAGAGGACCGCCCGCAGCTTGGAGCCGGAGTTCTCCCACGCAGAGGAGGCCCCCAGCGATGATAGCGGTCGCCTCGTTATCGACGAGAGCCCCCAGACCGAGGCCCAGCAGGAGGACGAGGGAGGCTGGGAAATGGTCTCGAACTCCCGACGAAGCCCCCGGCCCAAGTTCAAGCTTGTGCACCAGCACGACACCACCAGTGCATACCAGACTGTAACGGAGCTGGAGAGCGCGCACCCTGCCCTGCGTATAAACGTACGCCCCACGCTCACCAGCGAATACGTCCTCACCCCGAAGGACGACTGGTCGGAGGCCCTGCTGCGCCGCCTCGCCGAGGAAGGGGACCGTGTGATCCTGCTCGACCCCAGCGTGAAGAGGCACAAGGTGGTGCTGGAGCGCTACCCCATCACCCTCCCCCTCCAGGCTGTCGAGGCCCACCCCCACGTGCTCTCGGCAACACGGCTTCGGGCGCACAGAGACAAGGTCCCCACGAGGCAGATCTTGTTGGTGTACGAGGGGCCGCCGCCCCCCAAGCTGGACCTGGGCAGCTGGGGCCGCTATGCCCTGCGTCCCTACCAGGGTGAGCCTGTGAGGTGCTACAAGTGCCAGCGCTTCGGGCACCTCCAGGCCACGTGCCAACACCCCGTCAGGTGTGGCGTATGCAGCCAAGCGCACCCCACGGAGCAGTGCATCGATCGCCACAAGGCCAGCGAGGTCACCACGGCACGGTGCCCTAACTGCACCAAGGGGCACCACGCGTGGAACGTGAAGTGCCCCGAACGCATGAGGAGGATGCCACAGGGACACCAGCAGCAGCAGCAGCAGCAGCAGAGGGAACCACATGGCCACCCCCAGCAACAGAGAAACCGCCACCTTGTTCCCGCGCCACCACCAGCCAGGTCAGAATGGGTCACCCACCCACCCCCCACCCCTGGCCGGCCCGGCACACGTCAGGGCGGACCAGGGGAGGGGGAGTGGCAGGCAGCGAGCAGACTACCACAGCAGCAGCAGCAGAGGGAACCCCCCCAGCAACAAGGCAGACGACGCTTTGTTCCCACGCCACCAGACAGGCCGGCCTCCCACCCGCCCCCCACCCCTCAACGGCCCGGCTCAGGACAGGTCGAGGGAGGGCAGGGGGAGTGGCAGGCAGCGACCAGCAGCCGCACAACCGTTAACTCCGCCCACACCTCCACCCAGCCTCCCACCTCCTGGGTCCCCCAGCCACAGAGGAGGGGGGGACGCAGGGACCGCGCCCACCACGCCCGCCTCGTCGAGGAGCAGCCCACGGCGCTGCCCAATGCCCAACCACCGACAGAGTCTCGACCCTCTGGCCACGGTGAGGGACTGAATGAAGAGGGCAACGCCATTGTAGACGTCATCCTTGTGTGTGTGGTGCGACTGGTAAAGAGGCTGCTTGACCGCCGGCAGGGCACCGCAGCCATCACCGAGCAGGACCTCGAAGCACTCCTCCACGAAGAGATGCTCACCGACGTCTCAGGGGGCGCCCTCCAGCCCCCACCATCACCTTCAACGACGAGGGAGCCCACCCAACACCCTCTCCACCCACCGCACGCCCACAACCAAGATGGAGGTGCGGAGTGAAAGCACCGCCCACCCAGCCCACGCGCCGGCGCCCACGCTGAGGGTGCTGCAGTGGAATGTGCAGGGCCTCCGCCCCAAGAAACACCAGGTACTGCAAGCCATCTTCCAGGAGGACCTGGACCTGGTTCTCTTGCAGGAGACGCTCACATCGGCCGAGTTTGAGTGGCGAGTGGCAGGCTACACTCTCCACTCGCTTCCGGCCGGCGACGAAAACGGGCGTGGCTGTACAGCCTTCATACGGAGCACCATCCCGCACAACAGGATCGCCACACCCGTGCACTGTGGGGACGGCGTGGAGGTCCTGGCACTGGAGCTGCAGCTGGGGCCCCTCCCTCTCATCGTATACAACGTATACAGGAGCCAGCGATACCTGCTGGAGGCGGGGGAACTGCTCTCCCTCGCCTCCCACTCCAGCCTCCTTGTGGCGGGCGACTTCAACGCCCACCACCCGGTGCTGCACTCTGTGTCGCCCACCAACGCGACTGGGCGCCACCTAGCCGACCTGCTCGAGGAACTCCCTCACGTCCACCTCCTCAACACCGGGGAGGCCACGCACGTCCGGGGGGGGCGGCTTGACCTCACGCTGGTGTCGGGCGACATACTGCCCGGCGCCACCTGGCGGGTCCACCCCACCCTCACCAGCGACCACTACGGGACCCTCACCACCCTCACTGTGGCCCCACCAGTACCCCCTCCCCCGCCGCCGCAGTGGAACGTCAGGAGGGCGGATTGGACCAAGTTCCAAGCCGCCCTCGACGAGTGGTGGTCCACGTACCCATGGACCTGCACCAGCAGGAGAGGGACCTCACAGCAGCCATAGAGGGTGCAGCAGACGCGGCCATGCCCAGGACCGCCTCGAACCGCCGCCGGCGCCCGGACTGGTGGTTTTATAACGAGAAGGTCCGGGAACACAATCACCGCGTCAACGTCCACAGGAGGCTGTACGAGAAGCGCCCGACTGCCACCAACCTGCGGCTCCTGCAGGACGTGGTGGCCCGTGCGCGGCAGGTGTCCCTGAGCGCCAGGGAGGCAAAGTGGCTGGAGTGGTGCGCCTCTTTCAGCCAACACACCTCCCTCGGCCAGCTGTGGCGGTGTTTCAGGAAGGCCTCAGGCGCTGCCCCGACCCGCCCAACCGCCCACCCACGCCCACAGCAAGAGGCTGATCGGCTGGTGAACTGCTTCACAGCGAGGAGTTCCAGCGAGCAGCTCCCTCCCCACACCCGCCACCTCCAGCAGCAGTTACGCCCGCAGCGCGACGAGGAGGTCAGGGAGGCGCGGGACCAGCCGCACGCGACGGACCAGCCCTTCACGTTCGAGGAGCTAGCTAGGGCGAAGCGTGGGCGTGACACAGCGGCGGGGGCCGACGGAGTGCGGTACTCCATGCTGGCACACGCTGGGCCCGCCGGGGACGCCGCGCTGCTGGCCCTTGTCAACGCGTCGTGGCAGGCAGGCCGCCTGCCGCCCTCATGGAAGGTCGCAGACATCCAGCCCATCCCCAAGCCGAAGGATCCCACCGCCTTCAGGCCAATCTCCCTCCTGAGCTGCACTGGAAAAACAGCTGAGAGGATGGTGCTGAGTCGCCTACAGTGGAGCGTGGGAAGTCTGCATTCCCACGTGTTCGGTTACACCAAGGGGATGAGCACGGCGGACTGCCTCATCACCCTCCTGGCTCACGCCAACAATCAGCCCACCATCGTAGTCTTCCTCGACCTCGAGAAGGCTTTCGAGCTGGCCAGCCCCCACGCCATACTCGCCGCCCTTGTGAGGAAGGGCATCCGAGGGAGACTGCTGGGCTGGCTCCAGGACTACCTTCAGCAGCGCCAGGCCCGTGTGAGGTTCCAGGGCCACAAGTCTCCCTACCTGACCTTCGAGAACGGGACGCCCCAGGGCGGCATCCTCAGCCCGTTCCTCTTCAACGTGCTGATGGAGCAGCTGGTGGCGCTCCCCTTCCGGGAAGGAACCATCCTCCTCAGCTACGCTGACGACCTCGCCCTTGTCGTCACCGGGCGTGGTGACAAGCTCGCGCGGACTCAAGTGGCGCTGCACCTCATCACCGCCAAGTGCGAAGAGCTGGGGCTCAAGATCTCGGCAGTGAAGTCCCGGGCCATGGCCATCAAGACTCCCACGCCTGCCGGCCAGCTGCTGAGCGTCCAGGGAGTCGGGCTGGCTTGGACCGACTCCTACCAGTACCTCGGGGTGTGGGTGGACAGGCAGCTGTCCTTCACGCAGCACGTCACATACCTGAGGGAACGGACGCAGGCCCGGCTCAACTTGATGAGGGCGATGACGCGGCCGAGCGCGGGGGCCACCTTCCCCGTCCTCCGCCTCTATTACCTGCAGGCAGTGCGCTCCCTGGTGGATTACAGTGCACCTGTCCTCGTAGCGCTGCCCCGGCAGCAGCAGCAGCGCCTGGAGGTGGTGCAGAACACCGCCATGAGGACCATGTTGGGGGCACCGAGGTGGTGCAGCGCCTGTGTCATGCAGAGCGAGGCCCACCTGATGCCCCTCACCGCCAGGGTGAAGTGCATCGTGGCCTGCCGGGTAGCCAGAGTGCTCCAGCGCGACGTGGAGGGCGTGGCGCAGAAGAGACTCCGGGTGGTCATGGCGCAGGGTATCGAGTGTCTGCGCAACAACAGGTGGCTCATAAACGTCACCTTAGCAGCCACCACCCTCAGCCAGGCGGAGAACTGGCTGTGGTGTGACCCTGACACCCCCCACCCTGCCTACACTCCACCACCACCATGGGAGCTCCCCGCCGCCGACTTCACCGCCACACAGCTGCCCGCCAGCAAGGTGCACTGCCTCACCGAGGAGCTACGCCAACACGCCCTTAGATCCATGTCTGAGGTCACGGAGCCGGGCAGCGCAATCTACTTCACCGACGGCTCCGTCGATCCCGACAGCGGGAGGTCCGGCGCCGCCTTCGTCACGAGCGGTCTGACGCGGGCGTGGAGGACGTCAGACCACTGCTCCACCCTCCAGACGGAACTGGTAGCGATCCTGCACGCCCTTCAGCACGCTCTGCTCCGCCGGGAGGCCACAGTGGTGATACACACGGACTCCAGGTCGGGGCTGCAAGCGCTGCAGCACGCCCACGCCCATACCAGGGACAACATCCACCTCACCACCACCATCCTGGGCACCCTGCAGGACCTGGCAGCACAGGGCAGGCGGGTCCAGCTCCACTGGATTCCCAGCCACGTGGGCGTGCGCGGTAACGAGGCTGCCGACGAGGCCGCCAAGGGAGCCGCCCACGGCCCCACCATCACCTGGACCGTGCGCCCCAGCCTGCAGCAGTTCAAGGCGCAGGCCAAGCGCATGGCCGCCCACAACGCCCACCAGCAACACCAGGAATGGGAGGCGTCCAAGAAGCAAGCGGCGTGGTATGCTGCAGCCACCGCCTACCGCCCACTGGACGCCGCCCACCACCAGCCCAGAGCAGACGGCGTGCTGCTGCAGCGTGTCAGGCTGGGTTACTGCACGCGGGAAGAGCTACACGACGACTTTGTGGCGGGGAGGTGCGAGCACTGCGGCGGCCGCTCCCGGCGCCCACTGGTGCACTACCTCCTCTCCTGCCCAGCCACCGCCTGCCTCAGGCCAGAGCCAGCGCCCGCCGCCCACCCTGTACGAGGCGCCCTACTGAGGGCACGAGAGGCAAGTGCTGCCCAGTTGGTCCGCCGCACACCAACAAATGTGCTGCTGAAGGTGCTGCGAACAGCACCCCCCCCGCGCTGATCGCCGCCCGCGCCCAGCCGGGCGACGGGTGGTGAGGACCGCCACCACCCACCAGTAACAGACAAGCCACGTGCGGGACACACCGCCGTGTCTTGACTCACTACTACACCGGCGGGCTCCCCGCTTTGTGTAATATGTACATTTGTATATATGTGCCATGTATAATTGTACATTATTACATAATAAACCTTTAAAAAAAAAAAAAAAAGATAATAAATAACCTCAACTGGAGATTGAGTTTTCCTCTCTCCAGTCAACCAACTAGCTACACAAGCACTCCCGAGCACCAGTTCTTACAATTGGTGACCCAGAGTGACTAGCTATGGTTATAAGTGATATATAGCCTGTGCTATCAAAGAGCACATTTCTCCCAGTGTGATGGCCTGAATCTCATAAGACTTATTCGCTAGATCACTCCTTTTGGCAAAAAGCCCTGCTTCCTTTATGGTGTTCGCAGGATTGAGCCTAAGGTCAGGAGAAAATTACACTTGTGTGTAATTGCCACTTATGAGGTTATCCCCTCCCACCCACCCTGGCACCTTCTGTGCCATTTAAGACGCCGTCACTGCGTCTTCGGCACGGCCTATGCGCGTTTAGCGCGGCCCATGCCTCCTCAGACGCCTTACTGCGTCTTCAGCCGCCTCATGCGCACTTCTGACGTCTTCATGCGTCATCACCAACCTCAGCGCCCTCAGCGCCCACAATGCGCCTCTGTGTCTTCAACACCCCTTTGCACCCTCAGTGCAAATTAATGTCCAATCCCTGCCCCCCGCCTCGCGGCGTTAAAGTGATCAACTCCACCATCACCATTCACCGCCCTGTGGATTATTCAACGCCCTGTGGATTATACATCGCCCTGTGGATTACTCTACTCTCTAGCACATAGTCTTCAGGCAGTTCTGTGCAGACAACGCTCCAGCAGACGCCCTCTCCTACTGCCGTGTCGTCTTCTTACACTCCCAGGCGTCAAGGTCGCTCTCACAGCTGACACGGACTACAGATGCAAATCGTCTCTTTCCGTCAGCTTCACGACCTCTCTCACCCTGGCAGCGACTTCACGGTACATCTGGGGAGGACGTCAGAATGGACCCACCACCTGCACCTGCCCTGTCAAGCCTCAATGGTGGCTTGGCACGACCTCTTCGGCTCCCTGCCACCCTCAGCCGGTTACCACCCGCAGTCGTGTGGTCATCGCCAGCCTCATGGACTCCACTCAACCCTGTTCCCAGGCAACCACAGGATTCTCGTTCCTCCTTCCTCGTCACTAGGGGAGAAGTATTGTAGCAGTCTCCCCTTAAAACTTAGAGAACGTGCCACACCCGTTCCCTAAGTATGTACGTCGAGCAGCCTCAACTATTACAAACCTTGTATTTTTATATTTTTCATTATTTTCATTGTACTCATCATGTATCTTTATTTATGTTTTTCTTTTGTATATATTTATGTATTTTATTGCGCTGCAGACCAACCCTTCAACATCAACTTGGCGCGCTCTGTCCTCAGTCAGCGCACATTCACCATTTATGATATTTATTGTTAAACTTTATATTTTGTTTATAGTTACTATATTTTTGATAATAAATAACCTCAACTGGAGATTGAGTTTTCCTCTCTCCAGTCAACCAACTAGCTACACAAGCACTCCCGAGCACCAGTTCTTACAAAGGGACCTTTACTTGGGGCAATTTACAGCTAGTTTTGTTGTTGGGTATTGTCGGCAGCATATTAAGGGTCATTTGGGCTGTCCATCTTCACTCTTGTGGACATCAACCTTTGAGCAAGGGCCTGTGTATTCAAATGTAGTGTGCGACAATTTTGATATTAATGAATAATGGTTGACATTTCCTGGAAACAGCATGTGATGTGGAGCGGGGCTATTTTTGCCTTGAATGTGCGTTAGTTATTTTTTTCAAAGTATTACGACAATCTAGCTATTAAAGCTATATCCATGATTTTGGTATCATTTAACTCTACATTCATTGATCTAGCTGATAATGATGTTTCATTGTCTTTCTTGGTTATACATGTTAGACAGCAGAATGGAAACTTGGAGGAACGTGCTGTACCTCTTTGTGTGTTTTAGCTTTTGAAAAAAATACTTGTACAACAAATAATTGATTACAAAATAAATTTATTTCATTTATCTCTAAAAATAGGGCTGATAAAATTAAAATGCAAAATATCCCACTTATAGCCATAGTTTAATTTTCCATAGAATTTTACTGCATACAGGGAAGGATGAACATGTTGGATGTATGTTCCTTCATGGACTACGACAGAAAGGTTTTGACGGAGAGATGAGTGTGCTCATGGGCAGGGGCCTATGTTACCATTCATACTAAATAACCAATGCCACTCAAATAGTTCAGTTTTAGCTCCTGACTTATATAATGACAGCCAACCGTTGAGCCCACCATACTAAGTGTCATTATATAATGACATTATATATATATATATATATATATATATATATATATATATATATATATATATATATATATATATATATATATATATATGCATCTCAAAGGTGCAGTGGTTAGCACGTCTGACTATGAATCTGCTGGCCTGAGTTCGATCCCAGATGAAGGCAGGCGGCGCACAGGTCACCCAGCTGTTCATCCTCCCAAACGGCTATCTAGATAAATGGGTACCCAAGGAAACCTGGGGAAGATAAACTGTGGAAAGTTGGATGTCATAGTGGCCATGTGTCCCTGGGTAACGGATTAATTTCCACCACAGACTCAAAGGCCTATGTGATGGGAGATGAGTGCCTGCAGCTATGTGCAGCTATAGCCGATATTCCTCACTAATTATTTTTTTTTATTGTAATCTTGTGATTCTGAAGTCCTTAATTTTTCTTCCCTGACAGAATGGAGGTAAGGCAATACCTTCACCCATGCCTGCTGGTGTGGGCGGCCAACGACCCCAACAGGTCTCCCCCGCTATCCTGAGCCTCGCCAAACAACTGCTAGAGATGCATGCTCCTGTTGGGCCTCACTTGTGTGATTTCGTAGTAGGAGTTCCTGAAGGTGCTGTACTGCGACCCACAATGAGACAGGTATGTATGTGTTGTTTTGCCAAATTGTATTTTTACATTACTCAGCCTAATTCATTGTGTCCTGTCTTTTTATACTATTTCGCTTTATTTATATTTAAAACTGAATGTTTTTGGCACAAACTACTATTTCTCGTATTAAATTACATTAGTCTATTGCCCTGTCTGGAAAATTTAATTTCCTCACATCATTCTTTAATCTTTCATTATATAATTGTTAATTATGTCCTCTTGAAGATGACTGTTAAGGTAATATAAACTCATTAAAGTCAATGTTTTCTTTATACGGTACAGCACTAGGAAACCTTGGAATAGATACTGAAAATGATGGAGGTGATATGCTTGACGGGTTTGCAGAGAGGAATGATTTAAAGATAATTAACACATTCTTTGATCATAAGGTAAGCAACAAGTGGACATGGAAAACCCAAACGGTGAAACTAAGAATGAAATTGACTTCATTCTTACTGACAAACTGAACACAGTAAAGAACGTGGCAGCATTAAATAAATTAAAGTCAAGATGGGAGCTTGTCCCCCACCCATCCTATGGGGTTAAGAATGCCGTAATTTTCCTCCAGTGCCTGAAAGATCATATTTGACACTGTTACACTGTATCAAGACTTCTGATAAACTAGCTAAAGGTTCTAGTTGTTAGAGTTGTTTATATAACCAGAGGGGTTAGTTGAAGTGAAGAAAGAAGCAGTAATGATAGAGCAGAAAGATAAGAAATGGTTGTAAAAGTACTTCCAGGAGAAACTTTCAGGCTGCGAACTCAGTTGCTAATACTTCTACAAGTACTCCAAGAAGTCTTTATTAATATGGCCGCTAGGAAAAGACAGAAGTAGCAAGTACAGGAGAGAATCTGCTTAGATTCAGACAATAACATTTGTACCATAGAGGAATAAACGCCCCACAAGATCTGTGCCAGCCTTTCTTTGTCCATGGCTACTTCTCTGTTGCACACAGTGACCTGCGAGCTATCAAAGGGGCTAAAAACGTATGTTGGTACAGAGTGCACAAAACTTGGTCCATGAATAGACAAAAATAGAATTCTAACTTAGTGTTTTTCCTTTTCTTTAAGGAGATACCAGGTATATCTAGTGGTTTATGTACAGGTAATGCTGATCCTGATAGTGTCATTCACTTATCTGGAATTTGGCATCACCCTCGCCTGGCCCAACGCCTTTGCCACCGGCCTCACCTCAGACAACTCCACCATCTTCAACAACCAACTCCATTTCACCCCAATGGGAATGGATCTGGTGGGTGAGTGATCACATCCACCATGGCTTTTCCATACAAATTTTTGGAGGGCTGGTTCCAGCTAATGTCATACCAACCAAAATGCCCCAACGATAAATGCAGTTCCAGGTTAACATATCCATGGGTTGGGTACTTCCTTGTTTCTACTTCCTTACCTATATGCAGGGCCGGATTATACCCCCTTCACATACACAGATTTTTCTTACGAGTCTTTACGGATCGCATAAACTCACGGATCCTTTTGATTTAGCCAATTTAACGACCGATTTAAGATTTGTTACGAGTTATTACGAGTTATTTACGACTTATTACGGATTATTACGATGCTGTCACAGATAACTACGAGCAACTTACGGGCATTTTACGAGTTTTTTATGGATTGTTACGCGTAAATTACGGAATGTTGCTATTCATCGAAGCTCTTACGTGTTAATTATGACCTGTTTACGTGTTGTTACAAACAGTTACGAGTTAGTTACGAGTATTTACCTGTCCTTATGATCTTTTTGCCAAAAACTATTTAAATCGGAGCAGTAGCTGTAACTGCACCATCGTCCGAAGCATCACTTCTGGAGATTGAGATTATGCAGTTTAATTTTGACCCCCTTGTTATAGGAAGGATATAGGCTCCTTGGAGGCAGTCCGGAGAAGAATGACCTAGATGATTCAGGGGCTGAGAAATTTACCGTACAAAGATAAATTAAAATGCCTTAATCTTTACTCCCTAGAGAGGAGGGCAAGAGGGGATATGATTGAGGTTTTCAAATCGGTAAAAGTAATCAACAAGAGAAACATTAATCAGGTTTTAGAAATTAGTAGTCAGGATATGACACGTGGAAATGGATATAAGCTAGAATTCAGAACAGACCTAGGTAGATATTGGTTCACTAACAAACTGGTGAACGATTGGAATAGGCTGAGTAGACATGTAGGAAGTGCTGAGTCAATAGGTAGCTTTAAAAGACCATTAGATGAGAGTATTGATAGGGATGACAGGTGGGATAGATAAATATTGCATTATTCTAAGGGTGGGGACAAGAAACTGCCTCGTGTAGGTCATCAACTGGCCTCTTGCAGTTTCCTCAATTCTTATGTTCTTATGTTCTTATGTTCTCTGTCCCGAGTACTGTCAGATACGTATAGTTGACATACACACACACGAACAAACTAATATATATGGCTGGGACGTCTGTGATAGGCCGCCAGAAAAGAGCCAATCCCAGCCTCCTAACCAGATTCATGTCCACTACCCGAATCGGAGTCACACGCACACACGTACTACATACAGACAAAAGCCTTAACACATTTACATACTAAAATCTACAATATAGCAGCTCTTCTTCTGAAACAGATGTAGTTAGAAAGCTTGGTTAATTACCCTTCAATACGGGGACGCATTAATTCCTGTTATAAAACACTCCCACACCAGGAAGCATTGATTCTTCCTTTTGGGACGTACATCCTCTCTCTCTCTCTCTCTCTCTCTCTCTCTCTCTCTCTCTCTCTCTCTCTCTCTCTCTCTCTCTCTCTCTCTCTCTCTCTCTCTCTCTCTCCGATGGGAAGACAGAATAAAGTCCAGAAAGGAAAATACCACATAGGGTAGAAAAACAGAATTATTATTTTTTTTTGTGGGCCCCTCAGTGCTTGGGGCCCAACGTCATGGTGTCCTTGGCGTATAGGATAATCCGGCCTTGCATTTTCTCTTCTACTCCAATTGAAGTTATTCTTCCACGGTTTTGTATCAATCATGAATGTCAATGAGTTTAAGGTTATCGATCCATCAGTTAGCCAGTGACATACTAGGCCACTTCCCAGAGAAATAATTCTGCTTTTCTCTTTTGATCACTTATCAATATTTTGAGTAATTTTCTGTAATCACGTAAATGCCTCAGACCTGAAGGCTAGCCAAACAGACACTCTGTGATTGACTGTCAAGTGACTTCACTACACCTGTTGCTCTTCCTACCTACTGTCTACCAAACATGACCTCTATTGCAGGTCAGCTAAATAGATATTGTTTTACATATATTGGCAGGAAGATGACTATTTGCACATTAATCTCCACCAGGCAGTCTACTGTTCTCGGGCTGCATGGTGGGCGTACTAACCGGTGGCTGGATATTAGGCTGGCTGGGCCGGCGTCTTAGCTTGACAGTCTTTTGTCTGCCTACAGCCTTTGGTTGGCTGTTAATCACCTTCGCTCACAACAGCATCATGATCTTCGCTGGCAGGTAGGAAATAGCAGGTCCTTGTAGATCATGCAAACTAAAAGGTTGTCAGCAAGTAGTTATAATTGTAATATATTATATGGACTGTTATACTAATTAGATGGTGACGAGATGTGTCTTATAAAAGAGGCAAAAAGTTACTTGTTTACCTGCTGAGGCTCAGCATTGGTACTTAATGAAAGTATGTTGTTAAATTGTTGTGATATGGAATGGTATTTCTGTTGATAATACTCTTCAGTTTGTTGAGTTCTATTATTCGTCAACAAGAACACACTATAAAGTAATAGTGGGGGCCCTGTTCTCACAAAGTGAACTCATAATGTCGAGGTGAATAGTTGCCTCAAATTAATTTCCAGTTTCCGCATTTCTCTGGCCTGGCAGCCTCCAAGCCTTATTGTTCTCCTTCATGACGTTACTAACTCCCTCACCCTGATACAGTGCTCCCTCCAATTTTGCGTAATATTGGTCGACATTGTAGGGCGCAAAATTTGAATTCGCAAAATTGAAATCATTAACCTAATGGTGATTTACGTCATATTTTTGTCCTTGTTTGTAAACAAATACATGTAATTATACATCCTACAATAGAGAAAAAATACAGAAAAACATAAACATGATCATTATCCATGAGAAATTTAGTTTAAATGACCATTTTACTGTACCTGGGTTTGCAGAGATGGAGATTGGTCTTGGTCGCAAAATTGGAATATTGCAAAATTGGAGGGAGCACTGTACTTACATGTGCCATGTGTCGACCTAGTAATACTTAACTAAGCACTGACAATTCGCCTTCCCTCCCCTCAGGTTCATCTGTGGCTTTGGTATAGTTATCATGTACTGCTGTACCAAGATATACGCCGCGGAGGTCACCAATATCAATGATCGTGGTATGGCTTCCACCTTTCTAGAAATTATGAAATTCATTGGCCTCGTATTGGTGACGGCGGCAGCCACCAAAGTTGAATGGTACACGATCGTTTGTATAAATGGAGTCCTAGTGATTCTATTCAGTGGTATTGTGCTGACCATGCCAGAGACTCCTGCGTTTCTTGCTGTCCAAAACAAGGAAGAGGAGGCACGCAAGGTCCTTCGGTTGATTAGAGGCCCTAAAGCCGACGTGGATGCGGAGTTGGCACTTCTAAAGCTCCGAAATGAGCGGAAAGACGGCAACTCTGGCTGGGCGGCATTGTTCAAGCCAGATATGCTGAAGAAAGTAGCAGTGCTGTTTGTGTTGCTTCTCATGAGGGACTTTTGCGGCTCCGATGTGATCATGGTGCACATTACACGCATGCTGCTTGACGCAGGGGTGACCCTCGACCACAGCCTGAGCACCCTCATCATTACCTTGGTGTCTCTGTGTGGGGTTATCGTCCTCAAGTGCCATGGTGGATCGCATTGGCCGCCGCTGGTGCTTGTTGGCCTCCTTCTTCATCATGGCGGTGGGATACACGATGCTGGGATTCTATAGTTTCTTCTTGCCACCGCCACCAGCTCTCCATTCTCATCATGAGATCATACTTTTGTCTCCACTAGACACCAATGCGACGGTCTCGTACCAGCCGGAAGCAAGGTGCAAAATGCCTCTCCATAACAGATCCGAATCCACAAATATTTGTTCGTTTTTGTTTCCATGACAGAAGAAAGAAAACATGTCTGAAAGACAACCAAAAATTATAACAAGTTTAGATTATTTGAGGTGATTCAATGCTTCTGTCTTGGAAATATCCAGAGTTGTAGGAATTAGAGTAAAAAATGAGTTTTTATAAGTAATGCTGAATGCCACAGCTACATCTAGGGTTCTAGGCTGATTCAACATTCTTTTAAAACATGCAATGTTTTGTACTCAACTGTTAAGGCCCTTTTCATTTCCAAGCTGTGTTGCTTCAGGATCAGAGATTGTGACCTAATGCAGTGATGCCTCAGACTTCAGTCTCTGATCCAAACAATTATCGCTATGCCTTTTAATTTTTTCTATCTTTTTTCTCCTTGTTTCATCTGTCTTTTATTTCTTTTCTCCCACTTTCCCATTCTTTTCTGAAAAGTATGAGAGCCGTGCTAAGAGGATGAGAGGCAAACTAAGAGTTAGTCATGAACGGCCTGAAGATGCCATGTGCATAGTATACCCTCCTTTTTTCATTGCCCTTACTCCCCATGGGGCTAACAGGAGCAGACCAATTATATCCCTAACTTACACTCGGCTCACCATGGCTAGTAATGAAAATTCAGAATTAAGAGATGCATTGGCAAATGCACTTGACCTGATGAACAAATAATTGTGGAATGGACTGGATAAGATTGGGCATAGACTACACCATACTTGACTGGACACTCGCGACAATCGCTGACAGACGATATTACATTTCGGTCCCATAGATTCCGCTGCTATGAGTGATGACAGATAATACTTCATATTATCAGTTCATATTCTACTTAGGACATTGTATTTCATGTCTTTACAATTAGTAATGATTGCTGAACCATGGCTGAACATAAAAAATTATTTTACAACTTTTGCAAATAGGAAATTAACATAAAGATTACAAGTTTGAGTGAAAAATCGTGTGGGAGTTGTGTATAAAGCATATTATTTATAGCAAAAAAATCTGGCAAATTCGCAATAATTTCTGAAATAAAACATCACATATTGTGAAATAACCATTCCTGAATATGATTTGATTGTGATCAAATGTCATATAATCGTTATATCGGCTTGGGAATGAATTTTTCATAACAATTCGTGGCGCGAAAGGCAAAAGGCGATAGAGGTCACAAGAAGAAGAAGAAGACCAAAACAATCCTTTACAAAGGTCAACAACATAAATAGTTCAATTCATTGGTCCCATGACGCTATTATAAGTCTCATGGAAAATGTTCATGAGCAGAAGAAGAAGAAGAGAAGTGCTTCCTCCATAACGGCTTGTGTTGTTGTTATGATCAGCTGATTCCACAAGGTTAGTTCTTCTAGGTGTGACCAGACTGGTAGTCGTATCGCTGTAAATCCAGAAAAAACGGAAGCCAGGCTAGCGTTAGCAAAACCTAGTGTGACCGTAGCTTCATCAGCTTCTATTGTATACTCTGAATCATGCTTGAAATAAGATTTGAAACTATTTCCAAATATTTTGTTTGTTTTCTACGTTTTCACTGAGCATGGCAGGATAAAAGGAAAAGTACGTACGCCGGGAAAGTGATGTATGGTGATAAGATCATTGGAAAGAACATTGCTAGATAGAAGAGGAGGAGGAGGCAATGAAACCAACAAGCTGACTAGAGACCATCACCAATAAGGAATTACAATGGAGTTATTTTACAGTCTCTGAGAAACGCTCTCTCGATGACACTCAGCAAACATCGTAAGTTGATTAGGAATGTTAATTTTTTTCTTCTTGATGTTATTTATGGGTATATGAAAGTATGAGTGAAGTATGAGTATGAGTGAATTGATTACGAGTGACTTAGGATGTTGTGTTCAAGTTTTGGTTATATTTTACAATTACTCTCAACACTAAGGTGTTGTGTATCCTGCCATGCTCAGTGAAAACGTAGAAAACAAACAGAATATTTGCAAATAGTTTCAAATCTTATTTCAATCATGCATGTATATTAGTATGGACTACATTGGCTATGTATGTATGCGTTTTCAGTTTAAAATTTCAATATTCCTGGAAATTATTGCAAATATGGTGTTTTTATTGGTGTCTTAGGATTTAATAATTGTCGCCAACCGATGACGTATGTTGACTAATTTGTTTTTGTTGCTCATAAACATATACTTCACATCACTCTGAGTTGTTTGCTTTTTGTTTGAGGTTTCTATGATGATTTTAAGTATTTTATTCAAATAAAACAAACAAAAGATCGCCTCAGGACACATTTACGAAAGACCCGATTTCGAGTGCACAGTCACGTATGGTGTATTCTATGGTATTGCATATTAATATAAACTACATGGGCTATGCATGTAAGTGTTTTCAGATTGAAATTCCAATATTCCTGGAAATAATTGCAAATTTGGTGTTTTTTATTGGTGTCAGGATTTAATAATTGTCGCCCACCGATGACGTATGTTGACTAATTTGTTTTTGTTGCTCATAAACATATTCTTCACATCACTCTGAGGTGTTTGCTTTTTGTTTGAGGTTTCTATGATGATTTTAAGTATTTTATTTACATAAAACAAACAAAAATTCGCCTCAGGACACATTTGCGAAAGACCCGATTTCGAGTGCACAGTCACGTATGGTGTATTCTATGGTATTGCATATTAATATAGACTACATGGGCTATGCATGTAAGTGTTTTCAGATTGAAATTCCTATATTCCTGGAAATTATTGCAAATTTTGTGTTTTTCTTGGTTTCTTAGGATTTAATAATTGTCGCCCACTGATGACGTACGTTGACTAATTTGTTTTTGTTGCTCATAAACATATTCTCTACATCACTCTGAAGTGTTTGCTTTTTATTTGAGGTTCCTAT
>JAXIVD010000359.1:0-15000 GCA_036785275.1 Cancer borealis
GAGAGACATCAGAGGTGTAGCATAAGTGGGAGGTCGTCACATCAGGGTCACTTGTGGCCCGTGCGGCCGACAATGAAATACCACTACTCTGATCGTTTCTTTACTTACTCGGTGAGACGGAATCGGAGCTTCCCCAAGTGGGACTGTCTCCTGTTTCTAGCCTAAAGCGGCGGAAGGGATGGCGCGCGTGGGTTTCGGCTCCGCGTTAGCTTGACCGGGCGTTCGCGCCCGCCGCGATCCGCTCCGAGGACATTATCAGGTGGGGAGTTTGACTGGGGCGGTACATCTGTCAAACGATAACGCAGGTGTCCTAAGGCCAGCTCAGCGTGGACAGAAACCTCGCGTAGAGCAAAAGGGCAAATGCTGGCTTGATCCTGATTTTCAGTACGAATACGGACTGCGAAAGCAGGGCCTATCGATCCTTTTGACTTTATGAGTTTTAAGCAAGAGGTGTCAGAAAAGTTACCACAGGGATAACTGGCTTGTGGCGGCCAAGCGTTCATAGCGACGTCGCTTTTTGATCCTTCGATGTCGGCTCTTCCTATCATTGTGAAGCAGAATTCACCAAGCGTTGGATTGTTCACCCATCAAAAGGGAACGTGAGCTGGGTTTAGACCGTCGCGAGACAGGTTAGTTTTACCCTACTGTTGGCAGTTATGTCGTTGATACAGCAGTCCTGCTCAGTACGAGAGGAACGGCAGGTCCGGACATATGGTTCCGCTCTTGGTCGATCGGCCAGTGGAGCGAGGCTACGTCCGTGGGATTATGCCTGAAAGCCTCTAAGGCAGAATCCCGGCTGGATGACCAACGATACCGCGTACGGCTTGCATCGGGATGGTCACCATTGTTTTTCGAGAGATTTGTTCCCCGCTCGTTCGCGGGCGGGGCCAGAATATGGACCCGTGCAGAGGGAATTCGGGAGAGTCTCGACAAACAGGCTCCGGCTCTCCCTTCCCTAGTAGAGAACACCCGAATGCTGATGTGTCGTACCGAATCGTTCGCAGACGACTTACGTACCGGTCAGGGTGTTGTGGGCGGCAGAGCAGCATCCTCACTGCGATCCGCTAAGACTTCTCCCTAACAAGGCTGGAGGTTTCGTCACGCAACCCGATGGCGAAATCCTCCCGACAAGCCTTTTTTTTTATTTCCACATTACACTACACACAGAGCAGCTTGCAGCAGCAGCAGCAGCACCACCACCTCTCCCTCCCCAACAAGGCTGGAGGTTTCACCACGCAACCCGATGGCGAAATCCTCCCGGCAAGCCTTTATTTACTTACATCTTTCTACATTACATTACACTACACTATTCTACAACACTTCTACCTCCCTAACAAGGCTGGAGGTTTCGCCACGCAACCCGATGGCGAAATCCTCCGGGCAAGCCTTTATTTATATCTGTTCACACTCTGCTCTACAGAGCAGCCTCCTCACAGTGACCAGCTAATAATAATAAGACTTCTCCCTAACAAGACTATAGAGGTTTCGTCACGCAGCCTGATGGCGAGACCCTCACGGCAAGCCTTTACTTAGAGCTGTCCATACTCAACTCCACACTTTACTTTCCATCTCAACTCGCGTACAGCAGTGGCTGTTGGTTTCTATTTTCATGAAGGTGTATAAAAACAAGACAGACATGTTTCTATTTTGGACTTGTAAATTTTCTGCATAATTTTTTGACTTGCTAACATTATTTCTGATATACTTTACAACTATAGACGATTGCACCAGACCAAGCGCCGGGGGTAGCTATGACTCTACAAGCGCGGGTAATCGGCGGGGGTAGCTATTAGTCACTTAAATAGCAAACATCATACCGTATATAAATCTTGAGGACATACTTGGATCCATTCTCTCAAGGTAGCAGCGAAAACGAAGACTACAATTTCCCACTTATAGCATTAGGTTCAATTCTCGTTTCCACAAGACAGACATGTTTCTATTTTGGACTTGTAAATTTTCTGTTAAATTTTTTGACTTGCTAACATTATTTCTGATATACTTTACAACTATAGACGATTGCACCAGACCAAGCGCCGGTAAACGGCGGGGGTAGCTATGACTCTACAAGCGCGGGTAATCGGCGGGGGTAGCTATTAGTCACTTAAATAGCAAACATCATACCGTATATAAATCTTGAGGACATACTTGGATCCATTCTCTCAAAGTAGCAGCGAAAACGAAGACTACAATTTCCCACTTATAGCATTAGGTTCAATTCTCGTTTCCACATTAAAAGCGTAATGAATATGATATTGGTGTTCAGTACGTAATATCCTTGTAAAATATATTTGGATTAACTTAGTTTCAGAGGTGACACCAAAAACCAAGATTTATTTATTTATATCTTTCCACACTCAAATCAACAGAACAGCAGCAGTACTCTCGCTACGAACCGCTTGCACTTCTGCCTCCCTAACAAGGCTAAAAAGATTTTGTCACGCATCCCGATGGCGAAATCCTCCCGGCAAACCCATATTTACATTACTACACACCCTTATCTATAGAACAGCATCCTCACTGTCATTCGCTAAGACTGCACCGTAAAAAGAATATAGAGGTTTCGTCACGCAACGTAACATCCGAAAGTAACCTCAAGACGGTCTTGTGTGCAGTTGTACACAAAAGTAACTGTCGAACTTGAACGTATCATCGAAAAATAACACGTCAGAGTCTTGTGCAGTTGCACTCAAAAACAAGTGTCGAACTTAAACGTATCATCGAAAAGTATCACAAAAGTAACCTCAAGTCGCAAAACTAACACGTCAGACAGTCTTGAGACTATAGAAATCCTCCACGTATACTGACGGTAAATCATTACAAGGCCTTTCTACTGGTATTAAAAGAAAATCTTCTTGGGCTTTACTTCTCGAGATATTTAAATTTGAAGAAAAAAAATATAATTACATTTCACCATATATATTTTACGCCACTAAACACATCCCACCCGCTAAGGGAATACATTACTTTTCTTCTACAAGTACGCAATAAAAAATTTCCAAACTAAGGCTCATTAAGAAAATCTGTTTGTAGCATTTACAAGCTCGCAGCCTACTCTATTTGCACTAAGAATATCAACGTTCTATCTTAAATACTAACACAAATACATGGTAGCATTAATAATTTTCACTCGTGGGCTCCAGCACATAGTTGCTTGTTTTAGGTAGTTTCACCTGGCCCGGTGAGATAGTCTAGGTTCATTACGGATATGTGGTGAGACAGGCTAGGAAAGTGTCTGTCTCTTTCTCTCTCTGTGTCTGTCTCTTTCTCTCTCTGTGTCTGTCTCTGTCTCTTCTCTCTGTGTCTGTCTCTGTCTCTTTCTCTGTCTCTTTCTCTCTCTCTCTCTGTCTCTTTCTCTTTCTCTCTCTGTCTCTTTCTCTCTCTCTCTGTCTCTTTCTCTGTCTCTTTCTCTCCCTGTCTCTGTCTCTTTCTTTCTCTGTCTCTTTCTCTCTCTGTGTCTGTCTCTGTCTCTTTCTCTCTCTGTGTCTATCTCTGTCTCTTTCTTTCTCTTTCTCTCTCTGTGTCTGTCTCTGTCTCTTTCTCTCTCTCTCTGTGTCTATCTCTGTCTCTTTCTCTCTCTCTTTCTCTCCCTGTCTCTGTCTCTTTCTCTCTCTCTTTCTCTGTCTCTTTCTCTCTCTGTGTCTGTCTCTTTCTCTCTCTGTGTCTATCTCTGTCTCTTTCTCTCCCTGTCTCTTTCTCTCCCTGTCTCTTTCTCTCTCTGTGTCTATCTCTGTCTCTTTCTCTCCCTGTCTCTTTCTCTCTCTGTCTCTTTCTCTCCCTGTCTCTTTCTCTCTCTGTGTCTATCTCTGTCTCTTTCTCTCCCTGTCTCTTTCTCTCTCTGTGTCTATCTCTGTCTCTTTCTCTCCCTGTCTCTCTCTCTTTCTCTGTCTCTTTCTCTCTCTGTGTCTGTCTCTTTCTCTCTCTGTGTCTATCTCTGTCTCTCTCTGTGTCTATCTCTGTCTCTTTCTCTCCCTGTCTCTTTCTCTCTCTGTGTCTATCTCTGTCTCTTTCTCTCTCTGTCTCTTTCTCTTTCTCTCTCTCTGTCTCTTTCTCTTTCTCTTTCTCTCTCTGTCTCTTTCTCTCTCTGTGTCTGTCTCTGTCTCTTTCTCTCTCTGTGTCTGTCTCTTTCTCTCTCTCTGTCTCTTTCTCTTTCTCTCTCTGTCTCTTTCTCTCTCTGTCTCTTTCTCTCTCTGTGTCTGTCTCTTTCTCTTTCTTTCTGTCTCTTTCTCTCACTGTGTCTGTCTCTTTCTCTGTCTCTTTCTTTCTCTGTCTCTTTCTCTCTCTGTCTCTTTCTCTCTCTGTGTCTGTCTCTTTCTCTTTCTTTCTGTCTCTTTCTCTCACTGTGTCTGTCTCTTTCTCTTTCTTTCTGTCTCTTTCTCTCACTGTGTCTGTCTCTTTCTCTGTCTCTGTCTCTTTCTCTCTCTGTCTCTTTCTCTCTCTGTGTCTGTTTCTTTCTCTTTCTTTCTGTCTCTTTCTCTCACTGTGTCTGTCTCTGTCTCTTTCTCTCTCTGTGTCTGTTTCTTTCTCTTTCTTTCTGTCTCTTTCTCTCACTGTGTCTGTCTCTGTCTCTGTCTCTTTCTCTCTCTGTGTTTGTCTCGCGTCGCGCCGCCTCCTCCAATTTTAGTACGGGAAGGACTTACTATCCGTTACAGTTGCTAGAGGTAGGTAACCTTGTTCACTCAGAGCTCTCCCGCAGTCTCAATGCAGCAGGCGGTGAAACATTGTCCCGCGCCGCCTCCTCCAAGTTTAGTACGGGAAGGACTTACTATCCGTTACAGTTGCTAGAGGTAGGTAACCTTGTTCACTCAGAGCTCTCCCGCAGTCTCAATGCAGCAGGCGGTGAAACATTGTCCCGCGCCGCCTCCTCCAAGTTTAGTACGGTAAGGACTTACTATCCGTTACAGTTGCTAGAGGTTAGGTAACCTTGTTCACTCAGAGCCTCTCCCGCAGTCTCAATGCAGCAGGCGGTGAAACATTGTCCCGCGCCGCCTCCTCCAAGTTTAGTACGGCAAGGACTTACTATCCGTTACAGTTGCTAGAGGTAAGTAACCTTGTTCACTCAGAGCCTCTCCCGCAGTCTCAATGCAGCAGGCGGTGAAACATTGTCCGGCGCCGCCTCCTCCAAGTTTAGTACGGCAAGGACTTACTATCCGTTACAGTTGCTAGAGGTAGGTAACCTTGTTCAATCAGAGCTCTCCCGCAGTCTCAATGCAGCAGGCGGTGAAACATTGTCCCGCGCCGCCTCCTCCAAGTTTAGTACGGCAAGGACTTACTATCCGTTACAGTTGCTAGAGGTTAGGTAACCTTGTTCACTCAGAGCCTCTCCCGCAGTCTCAATGCAGCAGGCGGTGAAACATTGTCCCGCGCCGCCTCCTTCCAAGTTTAGTACGGCAAGGACTTACTATCCGTTACAGTTGCTAGAGGTAGGTAACCTTGTTCACTCAGAGCTCTCCCGCAGTCTCAATGCAGCAGGCGGTGAAACATTGTCCGGCGCCGCCTCCTCCAAGTTTAGTACGGGAAGGACTTACTATCCGTTACAGTTGCTAGAGGTAGGTAACCTTGTTCACTCAGAGCTCTCCCGCAGTCTCAATGCAGCAGGCGGTGAAACATTGTCCCGCGCCGCCTCCTCCAAGTTTAGTACGGTAAGGACTTACTATCCGTTACAGTTGCTAGAGGTTAGGTAACCTTGTTCACTCAGAGCCTCTCCCGCAGTCTCAATGCAGCAGGCGGTGAAACATTGTCCCGCGCCGCCTCCTCCAAGTTTAGTACGGCAAGGACTTACTATCCGTTACAGTTGCTAGAGGTAGGTAACCTTGTTCACTCAGAGCTCTCCCGCAGTCTCAATGCAGCAGGCGGTGAAACATTGTCCCGCGCCGTCTCCTCCAAGTTTAGTACGGGAAGGACTTACTATCCGTTACAGTTGCTAGAGGTAGGTAACCTTGTTCACTCAGAGCCTCTCCCGCAGTTATAGTGCGAGATGGTATCTCCATACATTGCTTAACGGCTAGTTACCACCTTGACGGAAGAAAACTGCGGGAGAGGCGAGCCTTGTCGCTAAGAGACTCACAATCTGGCCGTGATTAGAAATGTTGTAGTCTTACCAAATATTACCAGACTACCAGATATCACTAAGAAAAACTGAGTATACCATCGTCTTCGTCATACAATGATGCACATGATGAAATAAAAAAAATAACATTAAAACGACATTTGCTACAAAATAATTGAAGGAAAAAAAAATAGCGCATAAAGAATTTTTTCAAATGTTCTCCTTCAACTCGCTGTTTCTCACATTTATTAAGCTCGTATTGTATTTTCAAATCCAGGTTCATAATCTGCACTCATTGACGATCAGTATGATGTACCATAACAACTGATATAAAATATTGTAGTTGGTTAAAAAGGCAGATAAAAAAATACTGTCAAATCTACAAGAAAACCGTCCAAGGCGGGTTTTCAAGGATTCGAATTTAACGACCATTTAAACCACTCATTATTTTTTCCACCACCATGTGTTACATACCGTAGCCATCAGCAAGCCTTCCACTACTCGAAGCAATAATTGGAAATTCAATGTAAGCTAATATAACCGAGTTACGAAGTGGTGAAGCACAACATGTCAAAACATTTCTTTATGCGCTATTTCATTCTACCTCGATTATATTCTAATAGATAAAGAAATAAAGCTGTCAATTGTAGCTCATCATATGCACCATTCTATCACCTACACGATGGTTGTTTTCATTTTTCTAACCGACGTCTGACACTTCCGTAATAACCGATAATATTGCAACATTGTTCAACTCCATCCTCACGTCGACCCCAACCCTCACTCTCCCGGTCTTACACACCGGGAACACCTCTCACACGCCTTAACTAACACAGCGCCTCACACACACACACACACACACACACACACACACACACACAAAAAGATATATATATTTAAATCAATTCAACAAATAGAACATAGAAATCGATTCAGTTACTACTACTAACCCTCCCGATATGTAAGAGCGGGAACACCTCTCACACGCCTTATTAACTAACTAACACACAGCAGCGTCACACACACAAATACATAGAGAAGACATTAAACAAAACACACAAATTCAATCACGCACTAGTAACAACACAACAACACGGTCTTTTTATAAGTCCAAATAGGAACATGTGTGGCTTGTGGACAAACAAAAACGCTAAACAGATGCATATCCGAAGGGTGGTTTTAAAAAAAGTACGGAATTCGATAAAGAATTCCATTTTTTTATCTCCACGGATACGCAAATGTGGCGGCAAACATTATACCTCTTGTATACAGCAGAAAAAAACAATTAACATACTGTAAAGCTTGATACTACTACGTTTACCTTGTACAAACAATGTCCCGGGCTCGCAACAGAGGAGGCAGTCGGGGTGCGAGAAACTTATCGTGGCTCTACCGCTCTCAGTCGCCGCCCGGCGCTGCCAACGGGGGAGAAACCAGTCACGAGAAACAATGGAGTGTGTGTATAGTGAGCCTCCTATATCTCCCGCGCTGCCAACCTGGAGACAGCAAGGAGTGACGAGAGAGAGTGTATAGCGAGCCGCCTCGCTCTCCCGCGCTGCCAACGTGGGGACAGCAAGGAGTGACGAGAGTGGGTGTATAACGAGCCGCCTCGCTCTCCCGCGCTGCCAACGTGGAGACAGCTAAGGAGTGACGAGAGAGAGTGTATAGTGAGCCGCCCCGCTCTCCCGCGCTGCCAACGTGGAGACAGCAAGGAGTGACGAGAGAGAGGGTATAGCGAGCCGTCCCGCTCTCCCGCGCTGCCAACGTGGAGATGGCAAGGAGTGACGAGAGAGAGTGTATAGTGAGCCGTCCCGCTCTCCCGCGCTGCCAACGTGGAGATGGCAAGGAGTGACGAAAGAGAGAGTGTATAGTGAGCCGTCCCGCTCTCCCGCGCTGCCAACGTGGAGACGGCAAGGAGTGACGAGAGAGAGTGTATAGTGAGCCGTCCCGCTCTCCCGCGCTGCCAACGTGGAGACGGCAAGGAGTGACGAGAGAGAGTGTATAGCGAGCCGTCCCGCTCTCCCGCGCTGCCAACGTGGAGACAGCAAGGAGTGACGAGAGAGAGGGTATAGCGAGCCGTCCCGCTCTCCCGCGCTGCCAACGTGGAGATGGCAAGGAGTGACGAGAGAGAGTGTATAGTGAGCCGTCCCGCTCTCCGCGCGCTGCCAACGTGGAGATGGCAAGGAGTGACGAGAGAGAGTGTATAGTGAGCCGCCCCGCTCTCCCGCGCTGCCAACGTGGAGACAGCAAGGAGTGACGAGAGAGAGGGTATAGCGAGCCGTCCCGCTCTCCCGCGCTGCCAACGTGGAGATGGCAAGGAGTGACGAGAGAGAGTGTATAGCGAGCCGTCCCGCTCTCCCGCGCTGCCAACGTGGGGACAGCAAGGAGTGACGAGAGGGAATATATAGCGAGCCGCCCCGCTTCTCCCCGCGCTGGCCAACGTGGAGACAGCAAGGAGTGACGAGAGAGAGTGGAGGAAAATGTTTCTCCCGGGCTAGGAAGACGGGACATGCTCGGTAGGCGAATGGGTGAGCGCGGGATGGAGTTTGCCAGTGAGGAGAATCGGTCTCTCCGCGCTACCAGCGCGGGGAGTTGCCGGCGGAGCGGGGCTGGTTTTGGACACGAGAACGGGCCGAGCGGGGCCCAAAGTGGCTTAAAATTTCCAATGTGGAGCGCGGGGCCAACTCGCCCCGCTCTCTTTCATGCTGCACCAAGCTTGGGCGCGGTAAAGGGTAGCCGCTACCCCCAGTGGAAGACTAACACGAGTTCGACCTGAAAAATATAGTAGGGAGGCCGAGGTTGCTGGATCAACCTCAGTGCCGTCCCTCACGCTGAATGCTGCATACGTGCGTCAGACATCAGTCCTAACCACTTGGTTCTCTCTACCTATTACTAAGAAGGTACCGAGGTCTATATACTAAGGGTGGCGGTTTAGTGATTGAGATGCACTGGTGACGACCATTGGCACATCGAGCGTGGTTAACGTGGTGGCGTAAAACCCTGCTAGAGAGAGCAAAGGCCACGCACACAACTTATATATATTTCTATATATATACGTATACATTATGAACCACCCACATATTCTGCGTGCAGACTTTCACGACTGTCTCAGGCAACACCCCCTCTCCTTTTGGAAGAGAAGCTCCAAGGCATTAGCTGTGGCTCCTCGTGGCGGCGCACATGATGATATGGTGTTAGCTAAAGCGGGAGCCTTCAATGCAGCGACCCCTCTTACTTTGTGATGGTGTTACTCCACTACCCGTGCGATAACTCATCCCCGTAGGTTAAAGAATCATCACTTTAACCTCTCTACACTGAACGCAGCTTCTAACGAACGGTCAGTTGGAACGAAGCACACTTTTGTTTCTTTTCGTGAGCAAAGACGGGTTATAAACGTTTCCAGCAGCAGCTTACACTACTACCACAAACTTGGATGGTGTAACGTACGTTATTTCCATTCCCCCCTTAGAGAGAAGGGACGCTTGAATGGTGTAACGTACGTTATTTCATATCACCCTTAGAGAGAAGGGACGCTGAGAATGGTGTAACGTACGTTTTTCCATTCCCCCCTTAGAGAGAAGGGACACACTTGAATGGTGTAACGAAGGTTATTTCCATTTCCCCCTTAAAGAGAAGGGGACGCGGCGTCGCGGGCCAATGCTGCCAATGGACGCTTAGCGCTATTACTAAACATTACAATCAAAAAGTTTTGATGTAACATAGCTACCTGGTTGATCCTGCCAGTAGTCATATGCTTGTCTCAAAGATTAAGCCATGCATGTCTAAGTACAAGCCGATTTTAAGGCGAAACCGCGAATGGCTCATTAAAATCAGCTATGATTCATTGGATCTGTACCCACACTTACTTGGATAACTGTGGTATTCTAGAGGCTAATACATGCACCACGTCTCTGACCGCAAGGGAAGAGCGCTTTTATTAGTTTCAAAACCGGGTCGGACTTCGGTCCGTCACCCCCACGTGTTGAATCTGAATAACTTGTCGCTGAGCGCACGGTCTCCGCACCGGCGCCGCCTCTTTCAAGTGTCTGCCTTATCAGCTTTCGATTGTAGGTTATACGCCTACAATGGCTATAACGGGGTAACGGGGAATCAGGGTTCGATTCCGAAGAGGGGAGCCTGAGAAACGGCTACCACATCTAAGGAAGGCAGCAGGGCACGCAAATTACCCACTCCCGGCACGGGGAGGTAGTGACGAAAAATAACGATGCGAGACTCATCCGAGGCCTCGCAATCGGAATGAGTACACTTTAAATCCTTTTAACGAGGATCTATTGGAGGGCAAGTCTGGTGCCAGCAGCCGCGGGTAATTCCAGCTCCAATAGCGTATATTAAAGTTGTTGCGGTTAAAAAGCTCGTAGTTGGATTTCAAGTTCTGGACTGACGGTTCACCGCCCGGTGCTTACTGTCACGCTCCGAACAGCCACAACAGCCCGCTGGCTCGCACGGGGTGCTCTTCATCGAGTGTCCCGCGTGGCCGGCAGAGTTTACTTTGAAAAAATTAGAGTGCTCAAAGCAGGCTACACTGACGGCCTGAATGCCTATGCATGGAATAATGGAATAGGACCTCGGTTCTATTTTGTCGGTTTTCTGAACCCGAGGTAATGACTAATAGGAACAGGCGGGGGCATTCGTATTGCGACGCTAGAGGTGAAATTCTTGGACCGTCGCAAGACGAACTACTGCGAAAGCATTTGCCAAGGATGTTTTCATTAATCAAGAACGAAAGTTAGAGGTTCGAAGGCGATCAGATACCGCCCTAGTTCTAACCATAAACGATGCTGACCAGCGATCCGCCGGCGTTATTCCCATGACCCGGCGGGCAGCTTCCGGGAAACCAAAGTCTTTGGGTTCCGGGGGAAGTATGGTTGCAAAGCTGAAACTTAAAGGAATTGACGGAAGGGCACCACCAGGAGTGGAGCCTGCGGCTTAATTTGACTCAACACGGGGAACCTCACCAGGCCCAGACACCGGAAGGATTGACAGATTGAGAGCTCTTTCTCGATTCGGTGGGTGGTGGTGCATGGCCGTTCTTAGTTGGTGGAGCGATTTGTCTGGTTAATTCCGATAACGAACGAGACTCTGGCCTACTAACTAGTCGACGGATCTCCAGCAATTGGTGTCCAGTTCGCAGCTTCTTCTTAGAGGGATAAGCGGCAATTCTAGCCGCACGAGATTGAGCAATAACAGGTCTGTGATGCCCTTAGATGTTCTGGGCCGCACGCGCGCTACACTGAAGGGATCAACGTGTCCTCCCCCTCCGAGAGGAGCGGGTAACCCGTTGAAATCCTTTCATGATAGGGATTGGGGTTTGCAATTGTCTCCCATGAACGAGGAATTCCCAGTAAGCGCAAGTCATGAGCTTGCGTTGATTACGTCCCTGCCCTTTGTACACACCGCCCGTCGCTACTACCGATTGAATGATTTAGTGAGGCCTTCGGACTGGCGCTCTTGGATGCCGGGCCCTCGGTTCGCCGTTGGGTCTCTCGGCGCCTCGAGCTGACGGAAAGATGTCCAAACTTGATCATTTAGAGGAAGTAAAAGTCGTAACAAGGTTTCCGTAGGTGAACCTGCGGAAGGATCATTAACGTGTTTGCTTGCAGCAACAAAAACCAAAAAATTCGGGTGGCCGGGTACCGACCAAAAAAAAAAAAATTGACCGATGCATCAATTTTTGGCGGCCCGGCCTGAGAACAGGCAAACAGTGCCGCAGCTCAACCCACACTCTTCTCTTCTGTCCATTGTGGACAGAGGTAGACCATTACTCACACCACCGGTACTCCAACCAACCGACGTACGCTAGGTTGGCCGACTTTTATCGGGCAAAGTTTCCGAATGATAGCGGTCACTTAACGTCGTCGGGAGGTGTCACCGGCTGGTAACGAGGTACTTCTCACAAACCTGTGACTATCTATTTAAACCCAGTATACTACGTCTTCCCACTATCGTCTCCCGAGGCAGAGATGGCGGAAGTCTTGAAAGTCGGCAATTGAGACTGACGTAATGACAAAAATCACAACTCTTAACGGTGGATCACTCGGCTCGTGGGTCGATGAAGACCGCAGCAAGCTGCGTGTCGGTATGTGAATCGCAAGAATACCAGATACATCGACAAGTCGAACGCACATTGCGGCGGCGGCACTCTCATGTGCTGCCGTCACTCCTACACGAGGGTCGGATATCAAATCCAATACATCGGCTTTGTTACCACCGGCAGAGTAGTAGTAGTAGTAGTAGTAGTAGCAGCTTTGTCTCTACTCTCTCTCTCTCTCTCTACTGCGTGCGTGGCATTGACCGCCTTGGGGAGGTTCGCCTCTTTGACGAGAGTCAAATTGGCGTTCCCTAAAGATGTGCTGCCAAGCCAAAGTCATATATCTGTGGACTTGGTGGCAAGGACCATGTACAGACATACAACGCTTACGCGCTGTTTTGTTTGTCGCCGTCCATGCCTGTTGCCTCGTTTCCCTCCAAGGAAGGACAGAGGCTCTGTTGCATGCTAAAGTCGCGTATGGGCGTCTTGAAGGCGACCGGGTCGGTTTATACTACTTACACCTCGGTTCGTTAGCTGCAGCACCCATCCTTATCAAACCTTAATGGGAACGGGCGCACACAAACCAAAACTGGAAGCCAGTGACTACTTTATAGTAGTCGCTACTGCTCCAATGTCGACCTCGTGTTAGGGTAGAGTACCCGCCAAATTTAAGCATATTAATAAGCGGAGGAAAAGAAACCAACAGGGATTCCCTTAGTAAGGGCGACTGAACTGGGAAAAGCCCAGCGCATAACCTGGCGTCGTGACCCGGCGCCAGGGGTGTTGCGTTTCGGAGGGTCCGGCACGCAGTCTCTCACCGCCTAAGTTATGCTTGAAAGCGGCCACTACCCATGGAGGGTGACAGGCCCGTTGGCGGCGCCCGCGAGGGTACACGAGAGATTGTCGGAAAGGGCCTCTCCGTAGAGTCGGGTTGCTTGAAAATGCAGCCCTAAGCAGGTGGTAAACTCCATCTAAGGCTAAATATGACCACGAGACCGATAGCGAACAAGTACCGTGAGGGAAAGTTGAAAAGAACTTTGAAGAGAGAGTTCAAGAGTACGTGAAACCGTTAAGAGCCAAACGGGTGGGACCTCGAAGGTCGAACCGAGGGGATTCAGCTCGTCGGCCAAAGCCGGCTGGACGTTGGGATTCGCTTATGCGACCCAGGAACTCTTGGGCGTGCCCACGTTCAAGCCGGCGCCGGCGGGCGTATTTCCCCTCGTGATGTAGGTCGCCGCGACCCGTTGCTGGGGACGTCTAAGGCCCGGGCGGACTGGTACCCCAACGTCGTGCACTTTTAGTGCCGGCGAAGGGGGAAACCTCCGGTGTCCTGGCTGCCCTGCGACGGTCGTGTAGCAGAGGGGCGCATCCACGCCAATACTTCCTCTCGCGGCGTGCAAAAGGTCGGTGACCCACCCGACCCGTCTTGAAACACGGACCAAGGAGTCTAACATGTGTGCGAGTCATTGGGCGCACTAAACCCAAAGGCGCAATGAAAGTGAAAGGGGGGTGTCCCGGCTTCGGTCGGTGGCGCCCTCCGGGGCCGATCCCTGACCGGCCGATGCCGCCGGGTCTCCCATACCAAAGCGAGGTCATTCCAAAAGAGGTGCGCGGGGTGAGTCCCTCTCCCCTGTTGTCTACCTCTGGCTTCGTGGGTTGCCCGGCGCGCTCGGTGGTCCGAGCATGCTCGCCTGTACGCAGGGGGGCGCAGGCCCGGGACTTGCCATACGACGCCGTCGCGCGAATCTGTTGTTGGCCTCATCGGCTCTGCTTGGGCTCTCGGTTGGTGTGCCGCGTGTCTTTGGGCGGGCTTTGGGCGGGGGCTTCACGGCTTCTTCCTGGGTTCGTCCGGCGCGGTTACGCCTTCTGATCCTGCTCTGTCCGGAGTGGCCTAGCGCGTGTGCTGTCGGCAAGTACCATGAGCAGACATGTTGGGACCCGAAAGATGGTGAACTATGCCTGGCCAGGATGAAGCCAGAGGAAACTCTGGTGGAGGTCCGTAGCAATTCTGACGTGCAAATCGATTGTCAGAGCTGGGTATAGGGGCGAAAGACTAATCGAACCATCTAGTAGCTGGTTCCCTCCGAAGTTTCCCTCAGGATAGCTGGTACTCGCGGAAACAAAGGAGTTTCATCCGGTAAAGCGAATGATTAGAGGTCTTGGGGACGAAACGTCCTCAACCTATTCTCAAACTTTAAATGGGTGAGATGCCGAGCTTGCTTGAATGCTGAAGCTTCGGCGACTAATCCGAGTATCTAGTGGGCCATTTTTGGTAAGCAGAACTGGCGCTGTGGGATGAACCAAACGTCGAGTTAAGGGGCCTAAACGAATGCTCATCTAGACCCCATCGAAAGGCGTTGGTTGCTATAGACAGCAGGACGGTGGCCATGGAAGTTGGAATCCGCTAAGGAGTGTGTAACAACTCACCTGCCGAAGCAACTAGCCCTTAAAATGGTATGGCGCTCAAGCATTCTCCCGATACTCGACCGCCGGTGGCACTAAAGGCCAAGCTTCCCTCTTAGCGGGGGGAGGCCCAGGTCTCCAAGCCCCGGCGAGTAGGAGGGTCGCAGGGGTGAGCGCTGAAGGGATCCGGCGTGAGCCGGCCTGGAGCCGCCCCTGGTGCAGATCTTGGTGGTAGTAGCAAATAGTCGAGAGAGACTTCCCTTGAAGGCCGATGTGGAGAAGGGTTCCATGTGAACATCAGTTGGACATGGGTTAGTCGCTCCTAAGCCCAAGGCTAAAGCCTTATCCCACGCTAGAGGCAACGGCCAAGCGAGTCGCGGAGAGTTGAATGGAGGGAGAGAGGCTGCTGCTATGCTATGCTAGTAGTAGTCTTCTCGATCTCGTTCGCTCTCTGCAAACAACAACAAAATGAGAGATTTTTCTCAGTTGCCAGTTGGGA
>JAXIVD010000359.1:20000-27500 GCA_036785275.1 Cancer borealis
CTTTCTCTCTCTGTGTCTGTCTCTGTCTCTTTCTCTCTCTCTCTGTGTCTATCTCTGTCTCTTTCTCTCTCTCTTTCTCTCCCTGTCTCTGTCTCTTTCTCTCTCTCTTTCTCTGTCTCTTTCTCTCTCTGTGTCTGTCTCTTTCTCTCTCTGTGTCTATCTCTGTCTCTTTCTCTCCCTGTCTCTTTCTCTCCCTGTCTCTTTCTCTCTCTGTGTCTATCTCTGTCTCTTTCTCTCCCTGTCTCTTTCTCTCTCTGTCTCTTTCTCTCCCTGTCTCTTTCTCTCTCTGTGTCTATCTCTGTCTCTTTCTCTCCCTGTCTCTTTCTCTCTCTGTGTCTATCTCTGTCTCTTTCTCTCCCTGTCTCTCTCTCTTTCTCTGTCTCTTTCTCTCTCTGTGTCTGTCTCTTTCTCTCTCTGTGTCTATCTCTGTCTCTCTCTGTGTCTATCTCTGTCTCTTTCTCTCCCTGTCTCTTTCTCTCTCTGTGTCTATCTCTGTCTCTTTCTCTCTCTGTCTCTTTCTCTTTCTCTCTCTCTGTCTCTTTCTCTTTCTCTTTCTCTCTCTGTCTCTTTCTCTCTCTGTGTCTGTCTCTGTCTCTTTCTCTCTCTGTGTCTGTCTCTTTCTCTCTCTCTGTCTCTTTCTCTTTCTCTCTCTGTCTCTTTCTCTCTCTGTCTCTTTCTCTCTCTGTGTCTGTCTCTTTCTCTTTCTTTCTGTCTCTTTCTCTCACTGTGTCTGTCTCTTTCTCTGTCTCTTTCTTTCTCTGTCTCTTTCTCTCTCTGTCTCTTTCTCTCTCTGTGTCTGTCTCTTTCTCTTTCTTTCTGTCTCTTTCTCTCACTGTGTCTGTCTCTTTCTCTTTCTTTCTGTCTCTTTCTCTCACTGTGTCTGTCTCTTTCTCTGTCTCTGTCTCTTTCTCTCTCTGTCTCTTTCTCTCTCTGTGTCTGTTTCTTTCTCTTTCTTTCTGTCTCTTTCTCTCACTGTGTCTGTCTCTGTCTCTTTCTCTCTCTGTGTCTGTTTCTTTCTCTTTCTTTCTGTCTCTTTCTCTCACTGTGTCTGTCTCTGTCTCTGTCTCTTTCTCTCTCTGTGTTTGTCTCGCGTCGCGCCGCCTCCTCCAATTTTAGTACGGGAAGGACTTACTATCCGTTACAGTTGCTAGAGGTAGGTAACCTTGTTCACTCAGAGCTCTCCCGCAGTCTCAATGCAGCAGGCGGTGAAACATTGTCCCGCGCCGCCTCCTCCAAGTTTAGTACGGGAAGGACTTACTATCCGTTACAGTTGCTAGAGGTAGGTAACCTTGTTCACTCAGAGCTCTCCCGCAGTCTCAATGCAGCAGGCGGTGAAACATTGTCCCGCGCCGCCTCCTCCAAGTTTAGTACGGTAAGGACTTACTATCCGTTACAGTTGCTAGAGGTTAGGTAACCTTGTTCACTCAGAGCCTCTCCCGCAGTCTCAATGCAGCAGGCGGTGAAACATTGTCCCGCGCCGCCTCCTCCAAGTTTAGTACGGCAAGGACTTACTATCCGTTACAGTTGCTAGAGGTAAGTAACCTTGTTCACTCAGAGCCTCTCCCGCAGTCTCAATGCAGCAGGCGGTGAAACATTGTCCGGCGCCGCCTCCTCCAAGTTTAGTACGGCAAGGACTTACTATCCGTTACAGTTGCTAGAGGTAGGTAACCTTGTTCAATCAGAGCTCTCCCGCAGTCTCAATGCAGCAGGCGGTGAAACATTGTCCCGCGCCGCCTCCTCCAAGTTTAGTACGGCAAGGACTTACTATCCGTTACAGTTGCTAGAGGTTAGGTAACCTTGTTCACTCAGAGCCTCTCCCGCAGTCTCAATGCAGCAGGCGGTGAAACATTGTCCCGCGCCGCCTCCTTCCAAGTTTAGTACGGCAAGGACTTACTATCCGTTACAGTTGCTAGAGGTAGGTAACCTTGTTCACTCAGAGCTCTCCCGCAGTCTCAATGCAGCAGGCGGTGAAACATTGTCCGGCGCCGCCTCCTCCAAGTTTAGTACGGGAAGGACTTACTATCCGTTACAGTTGCTAGAGGTAGGTAACCTTGTTCACTCAGAGCTCTCCCGCAGTCTCAATGCAGCAGGCGGTGAAACATTGTCCCGCGCCGCCTCCTCCAAGTTTAGTACGGTAAGGACTTACTATCCGTTACAGTTGCTAGAGGTTAGGTAACCTTGTTCACTCAGAGCCTCTCCCGCAGTCTCAATGCAGCAGGCGGTGAAACATTGTCCCGCGCCGCCTCCTCCAAGTTTAGTACGGCAAGGACTTACTATCCGTTACAGTTGCTAGAGGTAGGTAACCTTGTTCACTCAGAGCTCTCCCGCAGTCTCAATGCAGCAGGCGGTGAAACATTGTCCCGCGCCGTCTCCTCCAAGTTTAGTACGGGAAGGACTTACTATCCGTTACAGTTGCTAGAGGTAGGTAACCTTGTTCACTCAGAGCCTCTCCCGCAGTTATAGTGCGAGATGGTATCTCCATACATTGCTTAACGGCTAGTTACCACCTTGACGGAAGAAAACTGCGGGAGAGGCGAGCCTTGTCGCTAAGAGACTCACAATCTGGCCGTGATTAGAAATGTTGTAGTCTTACCAAATATTACCAGACTACCAGATATCACTAAGAAAAACTGAGTATACCATCGTCTTCGTCATACAATGATGCACATGATGAAATAAAAAAAATAACATTAAAACGACATTTGCTACAAAATAATTGAAGGAAAAAAAAATAGCGCATAAAGAATTTTTTCAAATGTTCTCCTTCAACTCGCTGTTTCTCACATTTATTAAGCTCGTATTGTATTTTCAAATCCAGGTTCATAATCTGCACTCATTGACGATCAGTATGATGTACCATAACAACTGATATAAAATATTGTAGTTGGTTAAAAAGGCAGATAAAAAAATACTGTCAAATCTACAAGAAAACCGTCCAAGGCGGGTTTTCAAGGATTCGAATTTAACGACCATTTAAACCACTCATTATTTTTTCCACCACCATGTGTTACATACCGTAGCCATCAGCAAGCCTTCCACTACTCGAAGCAATAATTGGAAATTCAATGTAAGCTAATATAACCGAGTTACGAAGTGGTGAAGCACAACATGTCAAAACATTTCTTTATGCGCTATTTCATTCTACCTCGATTATATTCTAATAGATAAAGAAATAAAGCTGTCAATTGTAGCTCATCATATGCACCATTCTATCACCTACACGATGGTTGTTTTCATTTTTCTAACCGACGTCTGACACTTCCGTAATAACCGATAATATTGCAACATTGTTCAACTCCATCCTCACGTCGACCCCAACCCTCACTCTCCCGGTCTTACACACCGGGAACACCTCTCACACGCCTTAACTAACACAGCGCCTCACACACACACACACAACACACACACACACACACACACACAAAAAGATATATATATTTAAATCAATTCAACAAATAGAACATAGAAATCGATTCAGTTACTACTACTAACCCTCCCGATATGTAAGAGCGGGAACACCTCTCACACGCCTTATTAACTAACTAACACACAGCAGCGTCACACACACAAATACATAGAGAAGACATTAAACAAAACACACAAATTCAATCACGCACTAGTAACAACACAACAACACGGTCTTTTTATAAGTCCAAATAGGAACATGTGTGGCTTGTGGACAAACAAAAACGCTAAACAGATGCATATCCGAAGGGTGGTTTTAAAAAAAGTACGGAATTCGATAAAGAATTCCATTTTTTTATCTCCACGGATACGCAAATGTGGCGGCAAACATTATACCTCTTGTATACAGCAGAAAAAAACAATTAACATACTGTAAAGCTTGATACTACTACGTTTACCTTGTACAAACAATGTCCCGGGCTCGCAACAGAGGAGGCAGTCGGGGTGCGAGAAACTTATCGTGGCTCTACCGCTCTCAGTCGCCGCCCGGCGCTGCCAACGGGGGAGAAACCAGTCACGAGAAACAATGGAGTGTGTGTATAGTGAGCCTCCTATATCTCCCGCGCTGCCAACCTGGAGACAGCAAGGAGTGACGAGAGAGAGTGTATAGCGAGCCGCCTCGCTCTCCCGCGCTGCCAACGTGGGGACAGCAAGGAGTGACGAGAGTGGGTGTATAACGAGCCGCCTCGCTCTCCCGCGCTGCCAACGTGGAGACAGCAAGGAGTGACGAGAGAGAGTGTATAGTGAGCCGCCCCGCTCTCCCGCGCTGCCAACGTGGAGACAGCAAGGAGTGACGAGAGAGAGGGTATAGCGAGCCGTCCCGCTCTCCCGCGCTGCCAACGTGGAGATGGCAAGGAGTGACGAGAGAGAGTGTATAGTGAGCCGTCCCGCTCTCCCGCGCTGCCAACGTGGAGATGGCAAGGAGTGACGAGAGAGAGTGTATAGTGAGCCGTCCCGCTCTCCCGCGCTGCCAACGTGGAGACGGCAAGGAGTGACGAGAGAGAGTGTATAGTGAGCCGTCCCGCTCTCCCGCGCTGCCAACGTGGAGACGGCAAGGAGTGACGAGAGAGAGTGTATAGCGAGCCGTCCCGCTCTCCCGCGCTGCCAACGTGGAGACAGCAAGGAGTGACGAGAGAGAGGGTATAGCGAGCCGTCCCGCTCTCCCGCGCTGCCAACGTGGAGATGGCAAGGAGTGACGAGAGAGAGTGTATAGTGAGCCGTCCCGCTCTCTCCGCGCTGCCAACGTGGAGATGGCAAGGAGTGACGAGAGAGAGTGTATAGTGAGCCGCCCCGCTCTCCCGCGCTGCCAACGTGGAGACAGCAAGGAGTGACGAGAGAGAGGGTATAGCGAGCCGTCCCGCTCTCCCGCGCTGCCAACGTGGAGATGGCAAGGAGTGACGAGAGAGAGTGTATAGCGAGCCGTCCCGCTCTCCCGCGCTGCCAACGTGGGGACAGCAAGGAGTGACGAGAGGGAATATATAGCGAGCCGCCCCGCTCTCCCGCGCTGGCCAACGTGGAGACAGCAAGGAGTGACGAGAGAGAGTGGAGAAAATGTTTCTCCCGGGCTAGGAAGACGGGACATGCTCGGTAGGCGATGGGTGAGCGCGGGATGGAGTTGCCAGTGAGGAGAATCGGTCTCCCGCGCTACCAGCGCGGGGAGTTGCCGGCGGAGCGGGGCTGGTTTTGGACACGAGAACGGGCCGAGCGGGGCCCAAAGTGGCTTAAAATTTCCAATGTGGAGCGCGGGGCCAACTCGCCCCGCTCTCTTTCATGCTGCACCAAGCTTGGGCGCGGTAAAGGTAGCCGCTACCCCCAGGGAAGACTAACACGAGTTCGACCTGAAAAATATAGTAGGGAGGCGAGGTTGCTGGATCAACCTCAGTGCCGTCCCTCACGCTGAATGCTGCATACGTGCGTCAGACATCAGTCCTAACCACTTGGTTCTCTCTACCTATTACTAAGAAGGTACCGAGGCTATATACTAAGGGTGGCGGTTAGTGATTGAGATGCACTGGTGACGACCATTGGCACATCGAGCGTGTTAACGTGGTGGCGTAAAACACTGCTAGAGAGAGCAAAGGCCACGCACAACTTATATATATTTCTATATATATACGTATACATATGAACCACCCACATATTCTGCGTGCAGACTTTTACGACTGTCTCATGCAACACCCCCTCTCCTTTTGGAAGAGAAGCTCCACGGCATTAGCTGTGGCTCCTCGTGGCGGCGCACATGATGATATGGTGTTAGCTAAAGCGGGGAGCCTTCAATGCAGCGACCCCTCTTACTTTGTGATGGTTACTCCACTACCCGTGCGATAACTCATCCCGTAGGTTAAAGAATCATCACTTTAACCTCTCTACACTGACGCAGCTTCTAACGAACGGTCAGTTGGAACGAAGCACACTTTTGTTTCTTTTCGTGAGCAAAGACGGGTTATAAACGTTTCCCAGCAGCTTACAACTACTACCACAAACTTGGATGGTGTAACGTACGTTATTTCCATTCCCCCCTTAGAGAGAAGGGACGCTTGAATGGTGTAACGTACGTTATTTCCATATCACCCTTAGAGAGAAGGGACGCTAGAATGGTGTAACGTACGTTATTTCCATTCCCCCCTTAGAGAGAAGGGACACACTTGAATGGTGTAACGAAGGTTATTTCCATTTCCCCCTTAAAGAGAAGGGACGCGGCGTCGCGGGCCAATGCTGCCAATGGACGCTTAGCGCTATTACTAAACATTACAATCAAAAAGTTTTGATGTAACATAGCTACCTGGTTGATCCTGCCAGTAGTCATATGCTTGTCTCAAAGATTAAGCCATGCATGTCTAAGTACAAGCCGATTTAAGGCGAAACCGCGAATGGCTCATTAAATCAGCTATGATTCATTGGATCTGTACCCACACTTACTTGGATAACTGTGGTAATTCTAGAGCTAATACATGCACCACGTCTCTGACCGCAAGGGAAGAGCGCTTTTATTAGTTCAAAACCGGTCGGACTTCGGTCCGTCACCCCACCGTGTTGAATCTGAATAACTTGTCGCTGAGCGCACGGTCTCCGCACCGGCGCCGCCTCTTTCAAGTGTCTGCCTTATCAGCTTTCGATTGTAGGTTATACGCCTACAATGGCTATAACGGGTAACGGGGAATCAGGGTTCGATTCCGGAGAGGGAGCCTGAGAAACGGCTACCACATCTAAGGAAGGCAGCAGGCACGCAAATTACCCACTCCCGGCACGGGGAGGTAGTGACGAAAAATAACGATGCGAGACTCATCCGAGGCCTCGCAATCGGAATGAGTACACTTTAAATCCTTTAACGAGGATCTATTGGAGGGCAAGTCTGGTGCCAGCAGCCGCGGTAATTCCAGCTCCAATAGCGTATATTAAAGTTGTTGCGGTTAAAAAGCTCGTAGTTGGATTTCAGTTCTGGACTGACGGTTCACCGCCCGGTGCATACTGTCACGCTCCGAACAGCCACAACAGCCCGCTGGCTCGCACGGGGTGCTCTTCATCGAGTGTCCCGCGTGGCCGGCAGAGTTTACTTTGAAAAAATTAGAGTGCTCAAAGCAGGCTACACTGACGGCCTGAATGCCTATGCATGGAATAATGGAATAGGACCTCGGTTCTATTTTGTCGGTTTTCTGAACCCGAGGTAATGACTAATAGGAACAGGCGGGGGCATTCGTATTGCGACGCTAGAGGTGAAATTCTTGGACCGTCGCAAGACGAACTACTGCGAAAGCATTTGCCAAGGATGTTTTCATTAATCAAGAACGAAAGTTAGAGGTTCGAAGGCGATCAGATACCGCCCTAGTTCTAACCATAAACGATGCTGACCAGCGATCCGCCGGCGTTATTCCCATGACCCGGCGGGCAGCTTCCGGGAAACCAAAGTCTTTGGGTTCCGGGGGAAGTATGGTTGCAAAGCTGAAACTTAAAGGAATTGACGGAAGGGCACCACCAGGAGTGGAGCCTGCGGCTTAATTTGACTCAACACGGGGAACCTCACCAGGCCCAGACACC
>JAXIVD010000359.1:40000-47500 GCA_036785275.1 Cancer borealis
GGAACACCTCTCACACGCCTTATTAACTAACTAACACACAGCAGCGTCACACACACAAATACATAGAGAAGACATTAAACAAAACACACAAATTCAATCACGCACTAGTAACAACACAACAACACGGTCTTTTTATAAGTCCAAATAGGAACATGTGTGGCTTGTGGACAAACAAAAACGCTAAACAGATGCATATCCGAAGGGTGGTTTTAAAAAAAGTACGGAATTCGATAAAGAATTCCATTTTTTTATCTCCACGGATACGCAAATGTGGCGGCAAACATTATACCTCTTGTATACAGCAGAAAAAAACAATTAACATACTGTAAAGCTTGATACTACTACGTTTACCTTGTACAAACAATGTCCCGGGCTCGCAACAGAGGAGGCAGTCGGGGTGCGAGAAACTTATCGTGGCTCTACCGCTCTCAGTCGCCGCCCGGCGCTGCCAACGGGGGAGAAACCAGTCACGAGAAACAATGGAGTGTGTGTATAGTGAGCCTCCTATATCTCCCGCGCTGCCAACCTGGAGACAGCAAGGAGTGACGAGAGAGAGTGTATAGCGAGCCGCCTCGCTCTCCCGCGCTGCCAACGTGGGGACAGCAAGGAGTGACGAGAGTGGGTGTATAACGAGCCGCCTCGCTCTCCCGCGCTGCCAACGTGGAGACAGCAAGGAGTGACGAGAGAGAGTGTATAGTGAGCCGCCCCGCTCTCCCGCGCTGCCAACGTGGAGACAGCAAGGAGTGACGAGAGAGAGGGTATAGCGAGCCGTCCCGCTCTCCCGCGCTGCCAACGTGGAGATGGCAAGGAGTGACGAGAGAGAGTGTATAGTGAGCCGTCCCGCTCTCCCGCGCTGCCAACGTGGAGATGGCAAGGAGTGACGAGAGAGAGTGTATAGTGAGCCGTCCCGCTCTCCCGCGCTGCCAACGTGGAGACGGCAAGGAGTGACGAGAGAGAGTGTATAGTGAGCCGTCCCGCTCTCCCGCGCTGCCAACGTGGAGACGGCAAGGAGTGACGAGAGAGAGTGTATAGCGAGCCGTCCCGCTCTCCCGCGCTGCCAACGTGGAGACAGCAAGGAGTGACGAGAGAGAGGGTATAGCGAGCCGTCCCGCTCTCCCGCGCTGCCAACGTGGAGATGGCAAGGAGTGACGAGAGAGAGTGTATAGTGAGCCGTCCCGCTCTCCCGCGCTGCCAACGTGGAGATGGCAAGGAGTGACGAGAGAGAGTGTATAGTGAGCCGCCCCGCTCTCCCGCGCTGCCAACGTGGAGACAGCAAGGAGTGACGAGAGAGAGGGTATAGCGAGCCGTCCCGCTCTCCCGCGCTGCCAACGTGGAGATGGCAAGGAGTGACGAGAGAGAGTGTATAGCGAGCCGTCCCGCTCTCCCGCGCTGCCAACGTGGGGACAGCAAGGAGTGACGAGAGGGAATATATAGCGAGCCGCCCCGCTCTCCCGCGCTGGCCAACGTGGAGACAGCAAGGAGTGACGAGAGAGAGTGGAGAAAATGTTTCTCCCGGGCTAGGAAGACGGGACATGCTCGGTAGGCGATGGGTGAGCGCGGGATGGAGTTGCCAGTGAGGAGAATCGGTCTCCCGCGCTACCAGCGCGGGGAGTTGCCGGCGGAGCGGGGCTGGTTTTGGACACGAGAACGGGCCGAGCGGGGCCCAAAGTGGCTTAAAATTTCCAATGTGGAGCGCGGGGCCAACTCGCCCCGCTCTCTTTCATGCTGCACCAAGCTTGGGCGCGGTAAAGGTAGCCGCTACCCCCAGGGAAGACTAACACGAGTTCGACCTGAAAAATATAGTAGGGAGGCGAGGTTGCTGGATCAACCTCAGTGCCGTCCCTCACGCTGAATGCTGCATACGTGCGTCAGACATCAGTCCTAACCACTTGGTTCTCTCTACCTATTACTAAGAAGGTACCGAGGCTATATACTAAGGGTGGCGGTTAGTGATTGAGATGCACTGGTGACGACCATTGGCACATCGAGCGTGTTAACGTGGTGGCGTAAAACACTGCTAGAGAGAGCAAAGGCCACGCACAACTTATATATATTTCTATATATATACGTATACATATGAACCACCCACATATTCTGCGTGCAGACTTTTACGACTGTCTCATGCAACACCCCCTCTCCTTTTGGAAGAGAAGCTCCACGGCATTAGCTGTGGCTCCTCGTGGCGGCGCACATGATGATATGGTGTTAGCTAAAGCGGGGAGCCTTCAATGCAGCGACCCCTCTTACTTTGTGATGGTTACTCCACTACCCGTGCGATAACTCATCCCGTAGGTTAAAGAATCATCACTTTAACCTCTCTACACTGACGCAGCTTCTAACGAACGGTCAGTTGGAACGAAGCACACTTTTGTTTCTTTTCGTGAGCAAAGACGGGTTATAAACGTTTCCCAGCAGCTTACAACTACTACCACAAACTTGGATGGTGTAACGTACGTTATTTCCATTCCCCCCTTAGAGAGAAGGGACGCTTGAATGGTGTAACGTACGTTATTTCCATATCACCCTTAGAGAGAAGGGACGCTAGAATGGTGTAACGTACGTTATTTCCATTCCCCCCTTAGAGAGAAGGGACACACTTGAATGGTGTAACGAAGGTTATTTCCATTTCCCCCTTAAAGAGAAGGGACGCGGCGTCGCGGGCCAATGCTGCCAATGGACGCTTAGCGCTATTACTAAACATTACAATCAAAAAGTTTTGATGTAACATAGCTACCTGGTTGATCCTGCCAGTAGTCATATGCTTGTCTCAAAGATTAAGCCATGCATGTCTAAGTACAAGCCGATTTAAGGCGAAACCGCGAATGGCTCATTAAATCAGCTATGATTCATTGGATCTGTACCCACACTTACTTGGATAACTGTGGTAATTCTAGAGCTAATACATGCACCACGTCTCTGACCGCAAGGGAAGAGCGCTTTTATTAGTTCAAAACCGGTCGGACTTCGGTCCGTCACCCCACCGTGTTGAATCTGAATAACTTGTCGCTGAGCGCACGGTCTCCGCACCGGCGCCGCCTCTTTCAAGTGTCTGCCTTATCAGCTTTCGATTGTAGGTTATACGCCTACAATGGCTATAACGGGTAACGGGGAATCAGGGTTCGATTCCGGAGAGGGAGCCTGAGAAACGGCTACCACATCTAAGGAAGGCAGCAGGCACGCAAATTACCCACTCCCGGCACGGGGAGGTAGTGACGAAAAATAACGATGCGAGACTCATCCGAGGCCTCGCAATCGGAATGAGTACACTTTAAATCCTTTAACGAGGATCTATTGGAGGGCAAGTCTGGTGCCAGCAGCCGCGGTAATTCCAGCTCCAATAGCGTATATTAAAGTTGTTGCGGTTAAAAAGCTCGTAGTTGGATTTCAGTTCTGGACTGACGGTTCACCGCCCGGTGCATACTGTCACGCTCCGAACAGCCACAACAGCCCGCTGGCTCGCACGGGGTGCTCTTCATCGAGTGTCCCGCGTGGCCGGCAGAGTTTACTTTGAAAAAATTAGAGTGCTCAAAGCAGGCTACACTGACGGCCTGAATGCCTATGCATGGAATAATGGAATAGGACCTCGGTTCTATTTTGTCGGTTTTCTGAACCCGAGGTAATGACTAATAGGAACAGGCGGGGGCATTCGTATTGCGACGCTAGAGGTGAAATTCTTGGACCGTCGCAAGACGAACTACTGCGAAAGCATTTGCCAAGGATGTTTTCATTAATCAAGAACGAAAGTTAGAGGTTCGAAGGCGATCAGATACCGCCCTAGTTCTAACCATAAACGATGCTGACCAGCGATCCGCCGGCGTTATTCCCATGACCCGGCGGGCAGCTTCCGGGAAACCAAAGTCTTTGGGTTCCGGGGGAAGTATGGTTGCAAAGCTGAAACTTAAAGGAATTGACGGAAGGGCACCACCAGGAGTGGAGCCTGCGGCTTAATTTGACTCAACACGGGGAACCTCACCAGGCCCAGACACCGGAAGGATTGACAGATTGAGAGCTCTTTCTCGATTCGGTGGGTGGTGGTGCATGGCCGTTCTTAGTTGGTGGAGCGATTTGTCTGGTTAATTCCGATAACGAACGAGACTCTGGCCTACTAACTAGTCGACGGATCTCCAGCAATTGGTGTCCAGTTCGCAGCTTCTTCTTAGAGGGATAAGCGGCAATTCTAGCCGCACGAGATTGAGCAATAACAGGTCTGTGATGCCCTTAGATGTTCTGGGCCGCACGCGCGCTACACTGAAGGGATCAACGTGTCCTCCCCCTCCGAGAGGAGCGGGTAACCCGTTGAAATCCTTTCATGATAGGGATTGGGGTTTGCAATTGTCTCCCATGAACGAGGAATTCCCAGTAAGCGCAAGTCATGAGCTTGCGTTGATTACGTCCCTGCCCTTTGTACACACCGCCCGTCGCTACTACCGATTGAATGATTTAGTGAGGCCTTCGGACTGGCGCTCTTGGATGCCGGGCCCTCGGTTCGCCGTTGGGTCTCTCGGCGCCTCGAGCTGACGGAAAGATGTCCAAACTTGATCATTTAGAGGAAGTAAAAGTCGTAACAAGGTTTCCGTAGGTGAACCTGCGGAAGGATCATTAACGTGTTTGCTTGCAGCAACAAAAACCAAAAAATTCGGGTGGCCGGGTACCGACCAAAAAAAAAAAAATTGACCGATGCATCAATTTTTGGCGGCCCGGCCTGAGAACAGGCAAACAGTGCCGCAGCTCAACCCACACTCTTCTCTTCTGTCCATTGTGGACAGAGGTAGACCATTACTCACACCACCGGTACTCCAACCAACCGACGTACGCTAGGTTGGCCGACTTTTATCGGGCAAAGTTTCCGAATGATAGCGGTCACTTAACGTCGTCGGGAGGTGTCACCGGCTGGTAACGAGGTACTTCTCACAAACCTGTGACTATCTATTTAAACCCAGTATACTACGTCTTCCCACTATCGTCTCCCGAGGCAGAGATGGCGGAAGTCTTGAAAGTCGGCAATTGAGACTGACGTAATGACAAAAATCACAACTCTTAACGGTGGATCACTCGGCTCGTGGGTCGATGAAGACCGCAGCAAGCTGCGTGTCGGTATGTGAATCGCAAGAATACCAGATACATCGACAAGTCGAACGCACATTGCGGCGGCGGCACTCTCATGTGCTGCCGTCACTCCTACACGAGGGTCGGATATCAAATCCAATACATCGGCTTTGTTACCACCGGCAGAGTAGTAGTAGTAGTAGTAGTAGTAGCAGCTTTGTCTCTACTCTCTCTCTCTCTCTCTACTGCGTGCGTGGCATTGACCGCCTTGGGGAGGTTCGCCTCTTTGACGAGAGTCAAATTGGCGTTCCCTAAAGATGTGCTGCCAAGCCAAAGTCATATATCTGTGGACTTGGTGGCAAGGACCATGTACAGACATACAACGCTTACGCGCTGTTTTGTTTGTCGCCGTCCATGCCTGTTGCCTCGTTTCCCTCCAAGGAAGGACAGAGGCTCTGTTGCATGCTAAAGTCGCGTATGGGCGTCTTGAAGGCGACCGGGTCGGTTTATACTACTTACACCTCGGTTCGTTAGCTGCAGCACCCATCCTTATCAAACCTTAATGGGAACGGGCGCACACAAACCAAAACTGGAAGCCAGTGACTACTTTATAGTAGTCGCTACTGCTCCAATGTCGACCTCGTGTTAGGGTAGAGTACCCGCCAAATTTAAGCATATTAATAAGCGGAGGAAAAGAAACCAACAGGGATTCCCTTAGTAAGGGCGACTGAACTGGGAAAAGCCCAGCGCATAACCTGGCGTCGTGACCCGGCGCCAGGGGTGTTGCGTTTCGGAGGGTCCGGCACGCAGTCTCTCACCGCCTAAGTTATGCTTGAAAGCGGCCACTACCCATGGAGGGTGACAGGCCCGTGTGGCGGCGCCCGCGAGGGTACACGAGAGATTGTCGGAAAGGGCCTCTCCGTAGAGTCGGGTTGCTTGAAAATGCAGCCCTAAGCAGGTGGTAAACTCCATCTAAGGCTAAATATGACCACGAGACCGATAGCGAACAAGTACCGTGAGGGAAAGTTGAAAAGAACTTTGAAGAGAGAGTTCAAGAGTACGTGAAACCGTTAAGAGCCAAACGGGTGGGACCTCGAAGGTCGAACCGAGGGGATTCAGCTCGTCGGCCAAAGCCGGCTGGACGTTGGGATTCGCTTATGCGACCCAGGAACTCTTGGGCGTGCCCACGTTCAAGCCGGCGCCGGCGGGCGTATTTCCCCTCGTGATGTAGGTCGCCGCGACCCGTTGCTGGGGACGTCTAAGGCCCGGGCGGACTGGTACCCCAACGTCGTGCACTTTTAGTGCCGGCGAAGGGGGAAACCTCCGGTGTCCTGGCTGCCCTGCGACGGTCGTGTAGCAGAGGGGCGCATCCACGCCAATACTTCCTCTCGCGGCGTGCAAAAGGTCGGTGACCCACCCGACCCGTCTTGAAACACGGACCAAGGAGTCTAACATGTGTGCGAGTCATTGGGCGCACTAAACCCAAAGGCGCAATGAAAGTGAAAGGGGGGTGTCCCGGCTTCGGTCGGTGGCGCCCTCCGGGGCCGATCCCTGACCGGCCGATGCCGCCGGGTCTCCCATACCAAAGCGAGGTCATTCCAAAAGAGGTGCGCGGGGTGAGTCCCTCTCCCCTGTTGTCTACCTCTGGCTTCGTGGGTTGCCCGGCGCGCTCGGTGGTCCGAGCATGCTCGCCTGTACGCAGGGGGGCGCAGGCCCGGGACTTGCCATACGACGCCGTCGCGCGAATCTGTTGTTGGCCTCATCGGCTCTGCTTGGGCTCTCGGTTGGTGTGCCGCGTGTCTTTGGGCGGGCTTTGGGCGGGGGCTTCACGGCTTCTTCCTGGGTTCGTCCGGCGCGGTTACGCCTTCTGATCCTGCTCTGTCCGGAGTGGCCTAGCGCGTGTGCTGTCGGCAAGTACCATGAGCAGACATGTTGGGACCCGAAAGATGGTGAACTATGCCTGGCCAGGATGAAGCCAGAGGAAACTCTGGTGGAGGTCCGTAGCAATTCTGACGTGCAAATCGATTGTCAGAGCTGGGTATAGGGGCGAAAGACTAATCGAACCATCTAGTAGCTGGTTCCCTCCGAAGTTTCCCTCAGGATAGCTGGTACTCGCGGAAACAAAGGAGTTTCATCCGGTAAAGCGAATGATTAGAGGTCTTGGGGACGAAACGTCCTCAACCTATTCTCAAACTTTAAATGGGTGAGATGCCGAGCTTGCTTGAATGCTGAAGCTTCGGCGACTAATCCGAGTATCTAGTGGGCCATTTTTGGTAAGCAGAACTGGCGCTGTGGGATGAACCAAACGTCGAGTTAAGGGGCCTAAACGAATGCTCATCTAGACCCCATCGAAAGGCGTTGGTTGCTATAGACAGCAGGACGGTGGCCATGGAAGTTGGAATCCGCTAAGGAGTGTGTAACAACTCACCTGCCGAAGCAACTAGCCCTTAAAAT